>NDGN011336855.1:0-10454 GCA_002564285.1 Tympanoctomys barrerae | reverse complement strand
GCATAATATGGAACAGGTATTTTTCCTCAAGTATTGATATGTTGAACTTTAAGTCCCTAGAGATTATGATAAAAAAATTTTAACAATAAGAATATATTTTTAAAATAGTCATAAAGAATTATATACTTCTTATGTGTACACATAAGTCCAAAAATCTCACCGTGTGTGTCTTTTTCTGATCAGCATGTTTATTTTGAGAGTTACCTATGCTGTTGATTCTATCAATAATCTTTTGCTTTTTATCCCTGAATAGTATTCCATTGTGTGGATGTACCACAACTTGTGGTACATCCATCACCTATGGATGGGTTAATAGCCAGGGTTTAGCAAATACTTCTTCTTGGATAAATATTCTACATCTGGGTCTCCTTGGTAGGCACGTGCTATAGTTGGCTTGCGGTTCTCCACAGTTCATCTTGAGCCATGAATACTTGGGACCAGGTGTGATCTTCAAGGGGGGATTTGGCTTCCACTCTCAAGGATGGATTAATGATTAATGAGGTTAATGGGTGGCTTGGAGAGTGACCCAGTTTCAAAAGTCAGCTTGGCTCAGGCCTCCTGCACTCCTCGTCCCTCAACTTGTGGTTCCTGATGGTGCATTGGGTCAGACAGCAGGAAGTCCATCATCCTCTGTGGTCCCTCCGTAGTCCCTCTGCCTCAGACCAGAAGGATAAGCAAAAAAACAATCTTCTTTGTAACTTGTCCTGTTGGTGGTATTGTGGCTTAGCAATGGGGAACCAACTAAGACAGCACCTATTTACCTACACGAGGAACTACTGGACTTTTTCTGGATTAGCTGCCCCATCCTGCTGCCCCTTAAGTATGTAAGGGTGGTTCAGTTGGTCTACAGTTTGTATAATGCTTCCTGTCAGCCTCTTCCAAATCAGCTGGACGAGTGCTGGGCAAGAGCAGTCTCCAGTCCCCATCAGTTTTTCCCACTTTATATCATTTTTATAACCCAAACTTTTTTTTCTTCATATAAACAATGTGCTCATGATGGGTCCCAGGGTGCTTTCCACCATATTCAGTGTGCTTGGGCTTCACTGCACTTTGGGATCTGTTGGTTTACGGTTTTCATTGAATTAGAAACTTTTTAGCTCTTGTTTCTTTAAATGTGTTTCTGGCTCACCATGCTCTGTCGCCTCTGCAAGGTCCCTGCTGACTGCCTCTCATGAGCTCCAGGTCCTCTCACTGTCCCCTCCCATGCTCTGCCATGCAGAGTTGATGTGACTGCTCCACATGGTGGGTGTGACAACCCCTCACTTCCAACAGGGATCTCTGCACTGTGTTGGGCCTCCATTTCATTCTCTTCCTTTTGATCCTCATCATTCTCCTCTTCCTCCTCTCTTTCCTTCCCTCCCTCACTCCTTCACCACTGAGTTCACTGCCTCTGGGAGAGACTAGCCGCCATATTGTGAGGACACTCAAGCAGCCTTGTGTGGTGAGAGAACGAGGCCTACCGACCACTGCCAACATGAGCCTTGGGCAAAGTATCCCTCAACAGAACTTGGAGATGCCTGAACCTGCATAAACCTGCCCAGATCTGTCAGACATGTTTTATCCAGGTCCAAAGACATAGACCTGGCTTTAAGCTAACTTTGGAGTGGTAGAGAACTCTCCCGGCCTCTTTCCTTTCCTTCTACTCTTTATGTAGTCCCTGGACTGGCCGGGCCAGCCCATGGTGCATGGACATGAGGTTCAATTTCCCTCTGTCTTTTTTTATAGCTATGCATATGATCTATTCTTTGACTTCAAATTTAGTGATGTCCCCTCCCTCAAAGTCTGATGCTGCATCAGTCCTACACAGCACTCTAGTCAGACATGGTAGCTCCCTCTCTAGAAGTTTGAGATGGTCTTCCTATATACCTTCTCCTTTTCTTCTCAACTTTTGATGTATTAATTCTATTGTGTAGATAACCTTCAGGTACAATGAATGGGCTGCTTTTCTTTTCCACTGTCACTTGTATCTTCTTTATTCTTTGCATGCTTTGGTAGTATTTTATTGGATACCTGACTACACAACTTTAACCTTATTAGGTGCTACAAATTTTGTATGAAACTATTTTTGGACTTCATTGCAGCAAGTTGATTGAGTCACTTGGGAAGAGTCTGAATCTTTCCAGCCTTGCTCTTATGCTTGCTTGGCAGGGAGCAGAACTGTGCTTAGTTGAGAGCCATTTCTTCTACTGTGGAGGAGAAGTTGTTCTGTGTTCTACTTGCTAGTCTGGGAAGTGGGAACTTTCTATTCTGCTCCTAAGAACAGAGATAGTCTCTGACCTCTGAGGATTGTTCCCTGTGGCCCTGCCCAGGCTACACCACTGCTTCCTGACCTGGGTGTGTGTGTGTGTGTGTGTGTGTGTGTGTGTGTGTGTGCAAGCAGGACACTGCAGAAGACCATGGGGAGGCCCTTTCTTGGTGTTTCCCTTTCATGCAGTTCGTTATTTTCTGCCACTTTACTCTACAAAGACCATCAGTCCTGATTTTCTGCCCTCCTAGCTCGATTGCCTCAGCTCTTGAAGACCGCCAGACTCTGCCTCAGTTCCTGAGCTCTGAAAACTCTTTAACTGAGAGACAGCAGAAACTGAAGCACCACTAGATGCACACCCTTTTCTCTTATAATTCTTGTTTCTTCTATTTTGTCTTATGTACATGCAGTCATTGCACCTGGAAGAAGGAATGTGGCCCCTGTCAGTCCAGCTGGGGAGGAGGTGGATGTGTTATCAGGCTGCTTTTGAGGGCTTTTGGCTGGAGCATGCATTGTGGAGCCTGGGCATCCTCAGTGACCTTTACAATGACCTCTCCACCATGTCAGACTTTGCCTTCAGCCTGCAGAAAGGGGGGGGGAGGGAAAAGAATGTGGAAAAATAAAATAATAAGATGGTTTCTGTGGTCAAATGTAAGTAGGGAGTGAGAAGGTGCAGGCATTAGTTCCCATTTCCTGCCCTTGGAACCTTGTCTGTCGCCTTGGCAGGCTTCTCAAGTGACTTTCAACCTTTTCTAAGTTGTAGATATCCCTGATCCCTTTATCAAGGTGGTTTGCGTCACAGTGGTGCCATGGATCATGATGGGAGATGTCCAAAATTATGTTACAATGCATGAAAGACAAGCAGCCCTAGAAGGAATATGAGAATAGCTGAAGATTATCTAAAGTGGAAAAGATCGCAACCTTAACAATAGAACTAATCAGTGCGATCCCTTCCAAGAATCGACGGAGAAGCTTTCTGTTTCCAGAACTACCTCATCGCCACCATTGTTGGATATTTTCATTCCGTAATTCATCTTCTTCTGCTATTATTCTTCCCAGACACTCAGCCTTATTTAAATTAAAAAATCACACACCTTATTAATTGAAACACCAGATGAGAGCAATTGATAATTCATGCAAGGGAAAGCAAACAGCCCTTCTATAAACATTTCTCCTCTTGCTTCTTCAGGTGCTTATTATGTAAGTGTTGGAAAACCATGCTATGCTCTAAACCAAACTATAATTAATCATAACCACTGATAAGTGCACACCAGCTCACTGTATAGGAAGCGCTGCCTTTATCCCTTATCTAATTTCATCTTTTTAATCACCCTGTGAAGTTTTAAGAGCAAACTGGTGTACTACGGAGAAGGAACAAGGATGCACAAAAAGACCCAATGTGTCCAGGGTCACACCACTGGTGACCTCCAGAATTCACATAAAATTCAGTGGCTGTACGGCTTTCTCGTACTTTGTACCTTTCTATCAATTAAAGAATAAAGACATTTTATTGTTCATGTGGAACCCAACTTTGGGCACGCTCAGGGAAGCAGGCAAGCAGAGTCATTGGCAAAGGGTGAGCTGGGGCAGAGAACATGCTGTTCTCTCAGGCTCTAGGCAGGGCAGCTTGTTGGCCCTAGCAGCCTCAAATCCAAAGAGACAAATGACGCCGTTCTATCCCACCAGCTCTTCTCATTCATGTGAGGCAAACAGAAAAGAGTAAACTTCAGTGATTCGGCAGAAGAACCAGCCAATCTGGATTGAATCTACAAGCCTAACTTGGTTTTACCTGATGTAGACTGTGATGTTTTTCCTTCTCTTCAAGGCCTACCTCCAGTGTACATTTTATTAAGATGACTTGGACATAGGGACTTCCTGTCCCAGCCAGCCCCAGTGCCATTTTTCTCTCCACTGAGGCCACCCAAAGCTGAGTCTCTGCAGTGGGCCTGGAGCTGGTCATATTTCCTACAGAAAGTCTCTGTGTGCTGCATCTCCAGCTTATTCTGCTTCAGGCTGCCCAGGCCCCGGCTGATGATAGATTCTGCCAAACTTGGATTCAAGTTCAGCACTTGGTAGTTGTGATCTGTACAACCGAAGGAACAATTTTTTATCTCTCCAAGCTTCAGTCACTTTGTCATGGAACTGAATTCAAAAACTGCTAAATGAGTGTCTTAGTCTATTTGGGTTGATACAATAAAATACCCGAGAGCTCATGGCTTATAGACAATAGAGATGTTTTGCAGTTCCGGAGACTGAGAAGACTAAGACCAAGGTGCTGGCAGACCTGGTGTCTGGTGGGGACCTGCCTCATGGTCCTGAGGAGGCTCTGCTGTGTGCTCACCTGGCAGGGCCAGGCAGCCCTCGGGGCCTTGTTCATCAGACCACAAACGCCCTCTCCACCACTCCTGGAAATCGTGTTTCGTTGTGAACTTCAGGAGCCATGCGAGCCTCAGCAGTGGGACATGTGCGTAGCTCGGAGACCCAGGGCCTCGGGTGGGGCTGCGCCGAGATGGTGCTGCCTTATCAGAACCTATCTGTTCCAGCGACTAAACCATGACTGAAATCACTTCCCATCCTATTGATGCTTTTATGGAAGTACCACAGAAAGAGGAAGAATATGTAATTAATATACATCAGGTTTCTAAGAATTCCATGTTTCCCTTTGCAGTTGATCCTAAAATTCCCCAGGAGCCAAGTCACAGCACTTGCCCCCTTCTACTTGAGATTTGGAACTCTGCTCTGCAGCTCACCTGCTTTTCCCTCCGCCTCATTCTCGGCTTTCTGATGTGGTTCACGTGGTCTTTCCAGATTTTTGCTTTCTCTCTTTCTCTTGCTTTCTTGTCTAACTTTATAACATGGAGGAGATTGCGATCTGTCCCAGCATGGGGGAATATTTGTCCCTTAGATGTCAGGGACATGGTGAGTCTATGACTGAATAACACTGTTGGCCAAAGGTGGCATTATTTTTCACGCATTCTACTTGGTAACTTGCCTTGTACATAGTAGGAGCTGTGGGCCAGAAATGTCACTTTTTAACTCAGTCTTGTGAAAAGTTGCAATTATGTCTCAGCATGGTATTTGCCATCTCCTTTGTCCCCTACAAAGAGAACAATAAACCTCAGGAATTCTAGGTCCATGACTGATTGTGTGTGTGTGTGTGTGTTGCTAGAGACTGCACCCAAGACCTTCATTCTGAGCTACATTCCCACCCCTTACCTTCCTTTTAAAAAAGTTGGTATAGGATCTCGCTACACAGCTTGGACTCATAATGATCCACCTGTTTTGGCCTCCCCAGCACCGGGATTACAGGTGTACACCACCACACCTGGATTCAGTGGCCAGCACACAATGCCTGGGTTTTGGGCCAGCATGACATGTGATACTGGGGATTGAAGCCGGGTCCTTGAGCTTGCCAGGTAGGTACTTGGTCTGCTGCGCTATCCACCCAGCCCCCCAACCACATTTTACTTTTGATTTTGAGAGAGGGTCTTGCTGAGTTGTCTGTACTGGTCTGGAACTTGCTGTCCTCCAGCTCAGTCTCTCACACTTCTGGGATTATAGAAGTGAACCATAACATGAAGCTAGATGGTGGCTTATTAGACTTTTACAACTCCAAGCTTTTCTCTAATGAGCTGTCTCAGTTGCTTTTTCATTTCTGAGCACAGTGCCTGATACCCACAACTTAAAGGGGGTGAAGCTCATTTTGGCTCTCAGTTGTGGAGGGTTCAGTCCATGGCCAGCTGGCTCCAAGGCAGGGCAGCATGGTAGGGGGCCTGGAGGAGGGGAAGTAGCTCACAGCATGGGGGGCAGGAAGCAGAGAGGGATCAAGGGAGGAGGAGGATGGGAAACAGACCTTTCTAAGCTCTTGCCCCAGGGATGAGCCTCTTCTAACTTAGCTCCATCTCCAATATCACATTTAGCTGAAAGCTCACTGGTAGACTAACCCACCAATCAGCATCATAGCTGCACCATCCAATCACTTCCTAAAGCTCAGCCTGTGAGCACACAGGCTTTGGAGGGGCATCGAGATAACATGCATCACACGGAGAGTAAGGTGTTCGTTCAATACAAAATAGGCCTTGAGTCAAACCAATCCTGTACTCCCACCAGGAGTCAAGTATTGGGTTAGATTCTTAGGACCTAATAGAAAGAAGGCACATGCATCTCCTCCAAATCATACAGGCTAATAGAAGTCATCAGTTTCAAATTTATGATGGAAGCCAAGTTCTTCATGTGCTCCCAGA
The DNA here is from genome assembly GCA_002564285.1 of Tympanoctomys barrerae. Lineage (NCBI taxonomy): Eukaryota > Metazoa > Chordata > Mammalia > Rodentia > Octodontidae > Tympanoctomys > Tympanoctomys barrerae. The sequence goes on along the minus strand of NDGN011336855.1, from coordinate 3,965 downwards.
GCACTGCACCTGCTGGTGTGGCTCTTAGAAGCTAGCAGCACCATGCTTCTTCAGGAAACTGTCACGGCCAGCAGAGCTGCCCGCACTGCGATGCCCAGGGGGTTGCCCCTCCACTGCCTGCTAGCCCAGGACAGGCAGAGAGGAGCAGCAACACCTGAGGTCGTTTTCCAGGTAGGGCAGGAGACGCTTAAGGCTGTTGTGTATGGGGCTCAGGCTGGGCCTCAGTGGAAGCTACGTCTTCCTCCCTCCTCCACTTGCCTGCCCCTGGCTTCTCCTTTGGCCTCACAGGACAGGATCGCCCCTCTCTGTCTCCAGTCTACTGGGTCACAGGGCTGTGTCTCAGATCAAGGGAGAGGAGGCAGCAAGGGGAGAGGGCACCTTCTTGTCTGCTTTGCAGGATGCTTTGGACAGGGGCTGGGAGGAAGTGGATGGCTCCCGGCTCCCTCGATGGCGCATGTACCAAGCCCCTGGTGCATCACACCTGGTGCCTAAGACATGCTTAAGACAGCACATGTTCCACCCATTTCTGACACCAGCATATAAGCTAGAGAGGCTTAGGAGACAGAGGCGATCGCTTGCAGAGCTGAGGGCTCAGAGTTGGGGCTCACATTCAAGGGAGATTTGAAAGAACAGTTCTTCAGCATCAAGTGACCAATTCAGAGGGCGCAAAGAGCAGAAATCCGGATTACAGGGAGTGCCAATATTCCAGCATCTCTCAGTGATAAAACAGTGAAATTGAATGGGGATTATTTCATTAACTACGCGGGGAAGAGGACAATCTTAATGAATGGTGTTACCCAAGGAACATATATATTATCCTCCGATTGGAAACCTGCATGTAATTCTAGACATCACTGTTATATTTAAGAGACTGTATTATTGCCAAGTGTGAGGGGAAGGTCAACATTCATTAGCAACCCTGCAATAATAGCCAACAAGTGTGAAGAGCGAGCTTGTGATTGAGGAAAACAATTTCTGTTAGAAAATAGACTCTTGTTTCTATCTTTTGCAAGGTTATTACAGCAACAAGGAAATGAAAACACTTTTATTTTTCAAATTTATGAAAAAATGCTCAACTGGCACTGCCAGTTGAGGCAGGAAAATGTCTTCAGTCAGTGCAGCCTTTTCCACGAACTTAAAAAAAGACATGCAGCTCTCAAGCACCAAGGAGAATGGAGGATTCTGATGGTTTTTTTTTTTATAAAATGCAAATGCAAAACAAGTTGTTAGAGACAATTTCGTATTTAATACAGAAATTGAATTAGATTTATTTCATGACATTCGGGTGTGTGTGTGTGCGCGTGTGCATGTGTGTGCGATCCCAATTGGGGCCTGTGTGTGCTCATTTGAGGTTGTTGGAAATGTGGGGACATTCGGTAGCAGCAGCACACACCAGGACTCCCAGCATTCTGGGAGGCTGAAGCAGAAAAATTGCAAATGCAAGTCCAGGGTGGGCAGCACAGCAACTTAGCCAGACCCTGCCTTGGAATAAAAATAAAAAGGGCTCAGGGTATAGTTCAGTCCAAGGACATAAGGTTCGCTCAGATATTGAAAAAATAAATACTTTTTCTTTTTTGAATTGCGAATGCATTCACTCTTTGCTGAAGCTTCTTAGGACCCTGTTATATAAGCTTAGGAAGCCACATTATGCAATGCAACAATCGTTGTGAAATTCCTATTATTTTGTTTAGTGAAATCCTGTATCTTTTCTAATGTTTTTAAAAACTACTTCTAATTCTCTTTTAAAAAAAGAAATGCCTAAAACTAAAGAGAAAGCAGAAGCTTGGAAGTACTGGGTAACTTAGTGAAGTTCAGGAAAGTGATAATGAAAGAGTTAATATGGTGAGACCAAAAAAGAGGAGGAGGGAAGAAGAGGAGGGAGAAGAGAAAGGAGGAGGTGGAAGAGGGGGGAGGAGGATAGGGAGGGGAGGGAGGTGGGTGGTGGGCAGGGTGGCTTGGAATCCTTGACTGTGACGTGCAGTAAGTGGCGGAGCAGGCTGGCCACGTGGGCCTGCTGGTGCTACACCCTCCCCTCTCTCCCACCTGGTAACCGTGTGCCACACATGGGGGCAGAGGCAGGCTTTGAAAGACGGTGCAGAAGATCCCAGACTTGTCTGCGTTTTGGGATGCTCTGTACTCAGGCCCGGAGACAGAAAATGGATTGCTCTGTAGTTTGATCTTGCTTTGGGGAATAGCCAGATTCCCAGGTGTTCATGCTACGCTACAAGCTTGGTAACCACTGGCATATACTGAAGAACAAGTTCCTTGATGCCACCGAGAATTGGGTGCTAAAGCCAGAGTCCACACCTACTAGCTGTGTGACCTTGGAAGGGGTGGCTGGGCACTTTTTGCCTTGGTTTCCCCACGGTACCTGCTCTGCACCCTGTAACATTAATGAAGTTCCTGGGTGAAAAACTCTTGGACCTGTTTGTTATTATTATTACACAGAAAGAGTTGTTGTTAACCAACTCACAAAGTGGGCCCTGTCTTCTTTGCCTGGGTGTCCTGAGGGGAGACTATGCCAGGAAAGACATCAGTCTATTTGGGGCTGGGACGAGTTCAACAGAATCTTAAGCTGTCAGAGCTGGTCACGAGCCTGTGAGAACACATCCCCTCCTCAGGCTGCCCTGCGCAGGCCTCAGCAGCAGTAGCTTAGAAAGAGGGTGATGAGTTGTCCACAGCAAAGCCACTGAGGAGAGGATCTGGGCTTCCACCATCTCTCTCTGGAGTAAGGATGCTCCACAGTGGCTCCTCGGTGACAGGCTGGAGACGGAGATCGGGGGCTGGGCTCCCGAGTGCTGGGGAGGGCTGGTCCGGGGTGTCCCTGGACTCCCACAGCCTGAGCTCAATGTTTTGAGGGACAAGCCTCAGTGGCTGGCCAGGCTGTCACCTGTGTCTTCCCTGAGTGTTTCCTCAAGCTCTGGCAAGGTGGAGAGAAACTCTTCTACAGTCTGAGCTGGCGTCTAACCCCAAGGCCCTGCTCTGCCCGCCAGAGTCTCAAGAAAGAAGCTTGCCCTGGGAGCGAGGGGCAGCCCGGCCTGTGTGTGAGCCGGCTGCTGGCACGGCACGGTCATACCGACTAGTCAGCCCAGCAGCTCAGGCTCACCCTTTCTGCACCTGCCCATCTCGAGGCCACTCGGCTGGTGACAAACAAAATCTCAGGTGATGGCACTGGCCTCTGTGTGGGCAGGAGTAGGGGGCCAGGTTTGGTTTGGAGCTGAACAGAGGCAAGGCGTCGGGCTGTGGAAGGCAGATGACTCACCTTCGCTGCGCTTCTGCGCTCTGGCATTTTAAGGTGGGGAGTGGCGTGCTCTGTGGGGAAGCCCTGAGCCCAAGAGGAGAGGGTCTGTCGTCAGATCTGTGCCAGCACAGGCAGAGAGCCCGCTCCCTCCGCTCGGCTGGGCTGTCGGCAGGGAGGAGTGGAGTGGGGTGTGCATCATCAGCTGTACTCCTGAGGCGTGGTTTCCCAAATAGCTCCCCAGCTTGGGCAAACTATAGACTGGGTTAGGCTGGGAGAGTAATCCGCAAGCGCTGGATTTGTAAGATAGGTGTCAGACCGGCAACTTATAAGCTATTTCAGGCCTGTGGTTAAATTTTCTTTGGCTTTTTGAAATTAAAAAATGTGACATAAAAAGGCTGGCCATGGGCTGGGAGATGGTTCAGTGGAATAAGCACTTGCCTGGCAAGTGCAGGGGCTTGAGTTCAATCCCCGGTTCAAAAAAAAGAAAAAAAGAAAGAAAGAAAGAAAAAGAAAAAAAGGCTGACCAGATAGCTCAGTGAACTAAAGTGCCTGCTTAGACAGGTATAAGGACCAGGTTCCATTCCTGGCATGCCATGCTGGGCCCTGCCCCTGGGATGTGCTGAGACCATGATTGAGCCTGGATGTGGTGGCTCAAGCCTGGAATCCCAGCGCTTGGGAGGCTGAAAACAGGAGGATCACTATGAGTCCGATCTGTGTAGTGAGA
>NDGN011336837.1:0-11287 GCA_002564285.1 Tympanoctomys barrerae | reverse complement strand
GCTCTCAATCATGTAGGAAAGTTAGAAAGCTAGAGACAAAATGTATTTATTTATTATTTATTTATGTGTTTATTTTTTGTGTTTTGTGCAGCGTCTCACTATGCAGCTCAGACTCATACTGATCCTCCTGTTATTAGCCTTCCCAGCACTGGGATTTCAGGTGTGCCCCACCACGCCCAGATTCAGTTGCCAGCTCAGCACGTGACAGTTGGTGCCAGGAATCGAACTCTGTCCCCTGCACTGGCCTAAGCAGGCACTTAGTCCACTGACCTATCTCAACGGCCCAAGAAACAAAATTTAAGAAATAATACTTTCTAATCTATGTCAGGCTGGAGGCTCTCTAAAGAATGCTCCCATTCCTGATATCAGGGGTCATGGCAGCCAGGGAGGTAGGACGCCTGGCGGGGAACACAGAAGCGTTTCAGAGGGGAAGATGCAGCATGCATGATTGTAACCCATCCCTATGCTGCATAGTGTGGTTGTTTGGGTCTAGGCCGAATATGCACATGAGGACAATGGTTTTCTTCGCTGAAGTTTCCATCTCTCAGGTAACTATAATGGCATAACATTGGTGAGAACCCTTGGGCTTGCTCAGCCTGCTCGTGCCTAACACCTACCCGGCAACCGGGAGGCAACAAGTCACGCGTTCTCTAATGCCGTGAGGCTCTGTCTGTATTTTCCCCTTCCTCTCCCCTCCTCCTGTCTCCTCCTCTTCTTCCTTTCCTCTTTCTCCCTTTCTTCTGTCCTCTCCTTCCTTCCTTGTTTCCTTTCTTTCTTCCTCCCTTTCTATAAGAAGTGATACTATCAAAAGTGGCTAATTAAAAAAGTTTTTGAAAGCTACCCCTCAAGGTCTTTCCTAAGCTTCTCTTAGGAGAGTCTATATAAATCGCTGAATTCTCTTACTCCTACTGAAGTATGTGATAAATAATAACCAGTTGCCAAACACTGATTTAGAAGCTAGAAAGAATTTTTTCAATGAATATAATATTGAGAGAAGACACGTCATATTTCCTTGTTTACAAAAGTCTTCTAATCATCTCTGTCATTTTTTTAAAGTAATCTTTTCTAGGAAACCCTTGTGTTCGTAGAATTCTAGAACCGAAGGAACCACTTACTCTGGAGAGAAGCAGGAGGCACATAATGGAACCATGCTTACAAAATATCTCTTAGCGCTAAGGTGGTGATTGATTGATGGAATTGCTCATTAGTGTTTACGGATGCCAAGTCCATGATAGATTCTGGGTCTAGAGGCGGAGCTGAGCAGTGAAGCGGCCCTGCTTTGGCTTGCGTTTTGGGTGGGCAGAAGGGCCCTGAAGGCACAAGGAAAGAAGTGAAGAAAGAGTACTGTGCATTAGATGGTGACAAGGAAAGGTGACCGTGGAGTCCTGGGACCGGGATGGGGGACCTTCTAGAAATGAAAGCCTAGACTGCAACCCCAAGCCCGCTTATTACCACAAAGCGACAACACTGAGAAGAAACCCGAACATGGATGCTTTAGTCTCGAAAGCGCAGCTGGCGTCTTGTGCCCAGCTGCGCGGCTGGCTTGGCTGGCTCGCCGAGGAGAGAGCGGAGTGCGCGCCGTGGCAGGGCGCTCTGAGGGCTGATGCCTGCCGAGACTTACGCATGCCGTCTATAGGAGGTACGACTAATGATGGCGAATGTTTGAGTTGTAAAACTTACTACAGCAAGCAACCCCACCGCTAGTGCCCCTCCAACCCCTCACCTCACTTCAAACACATGTATCCCGTTCTTCATACCGTGTCCCGGAGTGGCCTGGGAATCCTCTCGTCTTTAGTCCTACTTCCAGGACTCCTCCTTTTGCACGGCTTCAAAAGTTCGCCTTCACGATCACGTGTATTTTGGGAAGAGCCAGAAGCCACACGGTGCCAGGCCCAGTGAGCAAAGCAGGTGCGCCACGTGGCCGTGTGTTCCTGAGCCACCTTCAGCTGGCCGTAGTACTCACCTTGTTATTTTAATCATACTGGGCAGGACACTGGAGAAAGGCGACTTCCAGAGCTGCTTCAGAGAGCAGCAAGGAAGGTGGGCCGAGAGGGCTTGAAGGAAGGAGGTTCCTCGAGGAGGGGTAATGGTAACGTTTCGTAATGCGTGCACGCTTTGTATTTATACAAGATTCCAATGTACGGGCCCCACCGATCGTATAACGACTGTTGGGCCCAGGTTGAGGTGTGCTCTTGGTGTTTGTGCCCCTCCACTCAGATGTACAACACATCTTTTATTTCTTCTGGTACAGTTCTGTGCTTCCAGTTCATAGAGCCTCGCTATCTTTTTTGGTCTAGTACACCTTGTTTGTATCATAATGTGGCTGATGTACAGTGTAGGACTGAAGTTCTGTGTCACTGCATTGCAGCACAGCATGCAAGAGTTATGCAAATAAAAGTGAAGTCCTCAGGTTGGGTTTTCCCCTGACCACGACTTTGTTCTGAATGCTGTAAAGCGCACACTATTCACAGCCCCTCACTTACCGACCAGTGCATTTAGGCCCAGAGCCTGCTCTTCACACAGGGTGTGTTTGCATATGCAAGATGGCCCTCGGGGGGACTGCCGCTGGGCGGGGTGTCAGCAGACACCGCAAGCCAAGTAGAGTCCTTGTGGGGAAGACACACACAGCGTCCTCTGCAAGGGGAGGTTCTTAATCACCTGGCCCAAGTGTCATGTCATTTTTCCTGTTCTTGGTCACGGGCGCGTGTGTGTCTCCCTCACCTTCCCTCCACTGACCCTGCTGCTGTTTACTTCTCCCTGCTCAAGCGAGCCAGCTCTGGCTCTGCCTGCGGCGTCTGCTGCGTGGTGGTTACGGACACTGCAAACAGCATGTTCAGAAAGCTAGCCCACATTTGCAACACAGTTTCATTATAAAATACCTTTTTAAACTAACATTTCCTTGCTAATTTCTTTCTCAAATTTGGTCTTTCTCTTTTGTTTGGAAGATGTGGATTCATTACACACCCATTTGGCTTTTTCCCCCCATTTAACAATTTTGAAGCAAGTTTGCAACAGAACCCATTTTCTGGTCAAGGGTGCACAATACGCCCACCAGGAGCCTAGTTTTCAGCTTTACATCCGTGACCAGGAGGGGTTAAGTGGTCTCATCCGGAATTTCCACCCTGAGATCAGAAAGCAAGGCTTTTTCAGTGAGGAATGCATTTTCAGGCCAGCATCGCGGAACACAATTCATTGTCTTAGTATCCAGATATAAGGTGATGTCATATCTACTTGTAACACCAGTAATTTCAGCGTGCAGTTTGGTGAAATTATGAATTTTGTCTTCTTCAATACCAAAGTGTATAAGTCAAGCAACTCTGAGTTTGTTAAATCATTACATTCTTGGCAACAATGTACAGTGCTATCGCCGCCGGCAGTAGAACCAAGAGAGTTGTTGTCGGGGGCAAATTGCTCAAAGTGCACACGTGGTTGCACTAAAAGCTCCTGGAAACAGGGCTCGTGGGTCCCAGTGCGTGTGTCCCCTGCGTGTGTGCTGCTGCTCCAGGTCACCAAGTGAAGGTTTCTGAGGATGAGACCTTCTAGCTAGCTCTCCTTTCCACCCGTGCTCAGACCTCAGGGCCAGCCCTTGCAGAGTTGGTGGTGCCTACAAGCAAGAGAAGAGTGACACCAGGACCTGCCTTGCTGGAACCTTGTTCTAGACTGCCTGGGCTCAAGAAGTGTGGGAAAGTAGACTTCTGTTGCTTAACCCACTTAGGCTCCACGTGGCAGCCTGGGCAGATGACGGCGCAAGCTATGTGCTCACTGTTAACGAACACATTTTATCCTGGTACAAGCCGTAGACTGGAATGTCAGTGTGAAGTCAACTTCCTCAAGGGTGCATACATCTAAGGTACAAAAACCTAAATCTAAGCTACGAAAATCTAAGCTATTGGGCACTAATCCACACGTAGAAACTTTCCCCTGTCCTTCCATACTCTGTCAGTGAAGAAGGTAAGGCCATGTCACAGATATTGTTGCAACCCAGACCTTGAGATGTGAGAAGGTGGGGGGAATTTAGTCCTAGAGCCTATTTAAAAGTCAGTGGGAAGTTGAATCTTCAAAAGTCACTGTCCTTCTTCATTTATATACAGCCTTTGTTAATGATTTGCACTTAAATACTTTCTGAAACTCAATTAAAAATTATTAGCTATCTGAAATTTTGAGGTAGTTACTACAGGAGATAATACATACCAACTTAATCTTTGATCATGTTTTCTATTCAAATTAAGTAACCTTATGGTTTGATTTTACATGAGATGGAATAAATCATGCAATTGGGTATAAGAAATTAGAACACTTTCAAAGTTACTTTTATCAACTTAGTCATGGACATCTAAGTTCTTTTGCAGTGCATAATAACACAACCCACCGAAACTCTGTCCTGCAGATATGCATCACACCTTAGCTGACATTAGCAAGCTAACAGACACTGTCCATGAAGTGTCTTCTGAGGTGCTTTATTCCACTTTTTGTTGCTGTACTGAGAATCGAGCTCAGAGCCTTCCACTTGCCAGGCAGGAGCTGTGCCCCAGAGCCATATTCGCAGTCCAAGGTCACTTTTCTTGAGGAACTCTAATTATAAACATGAATACATTGTTACTCACCAAAGATCCAGTGATCCTGCCACAGAGGCACAAATAGCTCACTCTGTGGTTGTACGAGGTGACAAGAAAATCATTTATATTCAAGTGTTTGTACTGGCAAGCATAGGGTACATCTCAGAAATATCTTGCAATTTATTTATATTGAACGGCTTTGATATAGTCATCTAAGGTTCAGTTTTGAAATTTCTGATAGTAATTTAAAAGCCACTAATTTCGCCTCCTAGAGCTCACTTTTAAACTCTAAATATGCTAATTACCCAATCTTTGATTATTGATGGAGGTACATATAACAAAATCACTTTGAGCTACCCATTGTCTAGACTTCAGGAAAACAATTCTTGGTACTGATTAAAGGGCTAAACATACAACACAAACCTTAGAACCCAAACTAGTAAATGAACAGAAGAACTAATGAACTGGTTTCTGTTATTGGAAGTTATCTTAGCTGGCTTCCTCTTGATTTCTCCTACTTGTTTTTCATCATACTTGTAGTATGCGATACTTTTTATTGACACGTCACACTGCTGAAGTCAGATGAGCCTTATAACCTAATTTGCCCAAATGAGATATCATTGGAGAAACTTCTAAGAAATCTTAGTAGCAGAATCTGGTTGACTGTGCTTTTCTTTATCTTCATTATAAGACTGACAATGTTGCAAATAGACAGTCCCCAACCCCTTGGATTTAGGATGAAAGAAACATAGGATACAGCCACAGTCCACTCACAATGACATCTTCTGTATTTGTCAGCTTTCCTGTCACTGAGAAGGACACAAAAGCTGACATCTGTAATTAAAAGAAGGAGGAGTTAGTGGTTTCAGGGGGTTCAGTCCACCCCCAGCCGACTCCACACGAGGAGCGTCATGGCAGAAGGGGTGCAGGGAGTGGCACTTCTGAGGTTGTGGCTCTGGGAAGCAAAGGAGAAGCACGCACTGAGGAAGGGACAGGAGCCAGATGCTACACCCAAGGTCATGCTGCCGTATGCGTCCAGACATGCATATGCCTGAGTCCTTGTTCACCAGGTGGGTCCCAACAAGGCAGGATGACACAACTACCCGCTCCGTACAGTGGACACAGGACCGCTGCTGCTCGCTGCAGCTGAGATACTCAGAGCACTAGCTACAACAGCGTCACACAAAAGATGGAAGAATGGTGAATGTTTGTATTTGAAAAACAAACTTTACAGTAGATGGCACATTGCCACGAGCCCCCTTAAACGCTCTCCCCCTTGCCTCCTGTGCACTAATGCCACCCTTCTTGCCACTTTCTGAAGCAGTTCTGCAAGTTGTCTCTCGTGATCATGTTTATGAGGTGCATTCAATACCATGGTGAGTATTACGGTTCAGTGCCATCCGTGGGACATGCAGTTGTGGGGTGAGCTTGTTTGCCTAGTCACCCAACCCAGCACCGTGTGGCTTCCAGCTCTTTCCCAAAGTCAGAATGACCATGAGAGACGCATTCTGAACCAGTTCAGAGCATCCTGCAGCCACTTCAGCACAAATAAGGATGGTAATGCAGGAAGACTTGCAGAACTGCTTCAGAAAATGGCAAGAATGATGGGATAAGCTTGTTAGAAGTGACAGGGTCCATGTCCAGGGAGGTTAAAGGTGACGTGTCTTTTACACACATTCAAGGTGACGTGTAACATACTTCTACAATCTGTACCCTTGCTGTACTTTCCCAACATGCTTCACACCAACTGGTGTATCATTAACAAGCCACCAGGAGTGAAGGTATGGGCTATGTTCTCACTGGTCAAGGCAGAGTGTAGAATTCGAAACATGCTGCACACAGACATGCATCCTGACGGCATCCCTTCCTAGATCTGTGACCTTATCTACTCCGTATTTTCAACTCAATGACAGACACAGTAATAGTAATATAATAATAACTAATGTATTCCAGAAATTGATGTGAAGGATAATTGAGACTGTGTTTAATACTCAAAAAATAACTATAATAAGTCAATATTTTATATAAATCTTTTATCATTAATTATCATCATAATTCATTTCATTATGTCATAAATACTCTCTGATTCCTTTCAAAGGACCATAGTATTTTTCTTTATGACTGTAGTAATGGGATTTTGTTTACATATTTATTCATGGTGATGCAGACTTGCACTTTGATTTCCTAATATAGCTTGGGATAGTTCTTTATTTTTCATATATGGGGTGAAATTTAATTAAAGAGCCTGACAACATTGACAAACTAGAGATTAATGATGAAACCTCCATTATTCTAGGTCAGCAGATCCCAAATTTTGTTGACAAAATTTTCTTGATCTCAAAACTTATTGAGGGCTCTAATTCATTTTTGTTATGGGGGTGACTTCTATTATATTATAACTATATTTTCTAAAACAAAAACAAATTGATTAGAAATGTGGCATTATATCAATTTGTATCTCTCTATTGTCAAATGTCACCAGAAATTATCTGGGTATTCACACTACCTCTCCAGTCCACAGGAGGCCATATTTTCCTTTTGTTGAAGTATATAAAATAGCTCTGGCTTCCCACAGCTTTTCAGTTCTAAATGAAAAGTGTAATTTACTCGTGTTTCCAATAATTGTGGGCATCTTTTCCTAATACAACACCAAAACCTGGTATATGGTAATTTCTTAAAGTTCACTGGCAATATGAAATCCAAAGTTCTATCATTAGACTTTGTATACTCATATGAAAATCTATGGGGCATCTTGCACCCTGAATACATGTACAGGCCATCTATGATGGATTTTGTATCAGCATTCATTGGTTACTTTGAAAATATCAGTTCACTGAGTATGACAGACTTCTCAAATGCTGGCATATTTCACTCTGACGGTCAAAAATCCATATTGTTTTTCTCTTCACCAAGATTTTCAGAGATCTCTTTGTGTTTGGAGGTGTTCTCAGATTCTCAGTTAATTCAGTTTTCTGATTTCATTTTTCATTTGGAAATCATATTTTATCATTTGTAGCAAGTAGGATGAGTTGTTTTCTTGAACTGACAGGCCTGCTTTGCTCATTTTGTTTCTTTTTTGACAGAATATATGTGAAATACTTGAGTCCATATAGCCATAATAACATTTTCAGTCATCCTTTCAAATAAAATCATAAGCCACAAAGGTAGATGCATATTTGCTTTTCCTGGAGACCATCATATTTCTATGTGTAGCAGGGGTATTTTATGCACACAGCTTCTCACTTATACAGATGATTAAAAAGATGTGTGCTCAGTAGTAGAGACTTAGAGGTAAGATTCACTTATTTATTATGACTAAAGCTAAACCTGCCAATAGGCTTTTGTTTAAAAAAAAATGTCTGGGCTCCCACATGGAGCAATATAATGACAAGCACAACAGGGAGCCGGGGTCTGCGTCATGACCCAAAACCACAGCCTTGTCTACAGTTGCTGTTACAACATCAGGGCACAAGGCAGCACAGTGAAAAATGAAATCTAATGATATCATGGGATTATTATGGGAAGATATTCTGCTCTTAGATTATCTGGAATGATCTTGAAGACTGGAAGCATCACAAACAACACTCTGAGACTACCAGTCTAGATCAAGAAGTCCCACTTTTGGTTTTGGTTTTGAAAAAATGGACTCTTCAGATTTAGAAAATGATTGTACTGATAGTAGGAATCTATGCAGATGCCCTAGCATGTCAAGTCATGCTAAGTGTCTCAGACATATTATTTTNAAGGGTATTATGGTACCCATTTTATCATGAGGAAACCAATGCCTGCAAAAAACGAAGTGATATCCCAAAGTCATTTAGCACATCATCTGTGAGGTTGAGAAACAGAACCCTGGCATTTGTAGCACAGAATCTTAACCACCCTTGACCACAAAGTTATTTCATTTTTGTTGTTTGACTGGGCATGTTTTGTTTTGTTTATTTATTTTGGCATGAGGAATTTAACTCAGAACCTTGCACCTGCCGGGCAGGTGCCACACTGCTGAGCTATGCTCTCAGCCCCAATTATTTCATTTTTTGATACAAATAAATATTTAACATAAATTTGAGGTGACTGAGGGACCATGAGAAGTGAGTGTATACGAACAGTCTTTGTTCTGGAATTTAGATGACTTATAGATATCCCAAGGGAGATGGTTTTCCTTAGATGGTTTACTTCGGAACAACATTTTATGTTTTTTTTTTCTAGAAAAATTCCTAGGAGGGCTGGGGAGATAGCTCAGTGGAATAAGCCCTTGCTTGGCAAGCACAAGCGCCTGAGTTCAAGCTCAGGTTTCCCTACTCCTCCCCCCTAAAAAATATCCTGGGTTTTGTCCTGTAGTGCGAATACTGTTTCTGTATCAATTTCCACTGTGAAAATTTAGACTTGTCCAAAAGAAGCTCATTTGAAATTTTTGATGGAAAACATTGAAAAGGTTCTTTAAAAAATTAGATCCTTTTTTGAAGTGGAGGGCTTTCCGTGTCCCCACATGCTTCCTTGGGACTTTCACACCACTCTAAATTAGTCAGGCAAAACCTCCTTTTTCAGAAGTGTGTTGTTTTCTTTCAGGGAACTTCTTCAGCCCACATCTTCTCCTGTGTGACATCAACACTGTTCTTCAGATAAGCCAGGCCTGGTGGCAAGAGGAGGTCTCCTTGACTTCGCCCTGCCCAGGGTTGATAGCTCTCAAAGGCTGTTCACTTCCTTTTCAAGTTGCTTCTTTCCCATCACACAAGTCCTGGGATCAGTGGAAACTCCGCTCCAGAGTACCCAACCAGTATCTAGCAACCCATTGACAGCTGGGCTGAGGGCGTCATCTGGCTCACTAGCCCAGGGCACTTGAGCTGTGTTGGCACTGTGATGTCCTCAGGGGACAGACTGTGGCTCTGCGAGGCCACTGCCCCACTCATACCTGGACTCATCTTGCTACTGAACACCCAGGACTGCAGAGACGCTTACACATCACAAGCGTTCACACTTCCACTTCAGGCAGGAGCTGGGAAGTCACAGAAAGCAGGTTAGCAGGTTCTGGCCCACAGGAAGCCTGCTGCCCACAGGAGAAGCCCCCCACTAGCTGTAGTTACACTCCTGCTCATTGTCCACCAGCAAAAAGCTCAGTGCGGCTCTCCTGACCTTCAGCTTATTTATAGGAAGCAAATGACCTGCACAAGTAAGGAGAAGGAGCCTCTCCACTCGCTCCTATCCAGACGTCCTCCTCTGTCCATCCCAACCTGGGAAGGTCGCTCCCCAACACCTACAGCGGCTGTACCTTCCCTGTACCTCTTAGCCCAGATTCTTGCTTCGTGTTTCTTCATGACTCTTCGCATTGCTGCCCATGTTGCATAATGTCCACTTCTCATACTTGAATATAGTTCCGATCAGGCATACCTTTGTCTCTTTCACCGCCAAATACCTGCGCACCCAAAACAGAGCCTGGCGTACAACAGTGCTCAGTGGTCATTCCGACAAGGAAGTGGGCTCTTCACTGTTGAACTTCCTCCATAGCTCATTTACAGAAGACAATAAATGCTAATTGTTGGAAATACTTGACTTCCCAGAGCATGGGATCAATTTTTAAATTTAAGTGTGATAATGAGATGGTTTTCTGTGTGAAGAAGTTTTTGTGCTCACTAGAAGGCTGTCGCTGCTTATTGGGGTGGTTTTTCAAGCGCCTCAAGAAAGCATTTGTCATCCTGGGCCCTCTTCTCTGGCTGTTGCTCACTGCACAGCCAGGAGTACAGAGAACGCTGTGTAGGTGGCTTTTGGGTGTGGGTATTGGCCGCTGTGCCTGGAGGCTTAAACATGGGTAGAACTTATCTTTGCACTTGTGAAATTTTTATATGGGCTTTTGAGTCCTAAGAAGTTTCTATTAGGAGGCTGAGATCATCAGTGACTGGTTTTTACTCCGAGAAGCAGCTATATTTACAAAAGCTTGGAACAAATAATTCTAGCACAGAGTTGGACTGCAGTCAACACACGCAGAATCTGCCTTTGCTGTCATCCTGTGGCTATTACAACCAAGAGTTAAATTCACAGCCAGGCTCTAGCCCCTGTTTTTCTCATCTGCTCAATATTTTCAAAAACAAGTTGTTTCATTATATTTTTAAAGAAAAGTCCCCCTTAATTGTATTTTTGGAACATGCCTTTCAGCCAGAAAAATACCGGCTTTGTCCAAAATATGCTACTGAAATCTTTTGGGAAGAATAGACATCACCTTTCTTTTGCAATTGGAGACACGAATAAGTACAGGGCTAATGAGATGACAGTCACTCAGAAAAACACGCGCTATAGATCTCTACAAATTAGCCAAATGACCATAGAGAGTTAAGAGACCTGTGAAGGATAATTCTAGGTTAATTTTCTATTATGTTTCATTACCATTATGAATTTTTTTCTTGATAACCAACAAGATACAAAATGACTGAAGTAATTCCACAGTGTAATACCTAATGTAAACTAAGGGAGCAAGCATAAGGTGTAAGGCTGCGGGCAGGGAATGCTAAATTTACATGAAGTTTATCCTCAGAAGGAAGGGCAAGAAATAGAGATGAAAACTCTGCTTTGGAGGATTTATTCTTAGGACTTCCTGCAAGATCTGTCTTGTTTGTTTGTTTATTTATTTTTTTTTTCCTTGCTGATTTCTTTCTCTTTCTTTTCTTATTTGCTAAGATACAGACACCAGGCACTTTACAAGGTAGCACGAAAGCAACGTGTCACCTAGGAAGACCAAG
>NDGN011336834.1:0-20254 GCA_002564285.1 Tympanoctomys barrerae | reverse complement strand
GATAGATAGATAGATAGATAGATAGATAGATAGATAGACAGATAGATAGATAGAACCACATACTTCATGGACCTTGATTTAGGGGCTCATGGCGTATTTCCCTTTCATTCCACCATAGGAACCACCAGTGTGTGCCCAGGAGAAATGCAAGAGTTGGTGTTTTTGGTTTAGAAGGTGGTACTTTCAGATGCAATCAAACTTTGAGAGCATTATGTTCCAACCTTTGCTTGGTGGGAACCAAGTATCTTTCCTACCCTGTTTTCTAATTAGAGGTTAGCAGTATGGCTTCAATGAGTCCTGTGGCAGAATTTCAAAATGATTTTCCAATTTGGCAATTGTTGAGCAGTCAAGAGTGGAAAATCTAGAATGAAACTGCCAGAGGTCAGATGTGGGCTCTACCTAATCACAAGTTGTCAGTTTCCATATCTCTACAATGAACATAATAATGCCATCTACCTCACAAAGATGTTTGATTAAAAAACTTGTAGAGTTTCTATTAACCACTTTACCAATCAGCTGACAAGTAGCTCCCCCCTCTCCTAAGTAGGGTCAAAGCCCAGGTCCTGTGCCTATTCTGGACCGCATAAACATCTGTCTCCTGTTACTCATGTGGCCAGATGGCCAATACCAATCTGAGAAGCCTCAGGGTGGGCTCTCTTCCTCCAACCACATGGGTAAAGGTTGCAGCTGGACAACTCCGTGCCTCCCACTGCCTCTCCTTTGTTACCGAAAGCAAGCCAGGGGGTGAACAATTAATCAGTCTCATATGGAAAACTCTACATCCTTCAAAGTTAAGGTGACAGCTGAGTAATCATCTAATGTGACTTTCCTCAATATCCCACTAAAATAAACATGAAGACATATAATAAAAGGAAAACTCACTGCAAACCCCAAAACTAACTTCAACAGATGCCTGGCTTATAGGATACTAATCTTACTAATTATGGATTTCAAGTAATTACAAGGTTGATGGAGCTGGAGATAGAAAAATAGTGGCCTTTCATTTTCTTCTATGCAGAAAAGCAGCCCCATCCACTGAGAAGTAAATCAGAAAAGACTTTTATTCACCCTGGGACTTTCCTCTTCATTTTTACCTGCTCACACCAAAAGTTGGGTAACTATTTCTTTAATTACTCAGCCAGTGCATTGTGAGCTAATAACCATTCATTTAGTGGGTAGTCACTATATGGCAGATAAGCTAGCAATCATTCAATGCATATAAACGTCCTACTATCACCACCCAATGAAGTATGTAATTCATTATTGCTTCCATATAAAATTGAGGAAAATGATGCAATGAAAACTTAAGTAACTTCAATAGGGTTATACAATATTTATACTTAGCTCTAAGGCTT
Organism: Tympanoctomys barrerae; assembly: GCA_002564285.1. Classification (NCBI taxonomy): domain Eukaryota; kingdom Metazoa; phylum Chordata; class Mammalia; order Rodentia; family Octodontidae; genus Tympanoctomys; species Tympanoctomys barrerae. Next base: position 18,899 of record NDGN011336834.1, on the reverse strand, counting down.
GTGTTTATGATGACTGTACATGACCCATCATCCTCATCACTCTTCATGTGTCTACATCCATATAGAGATGAAACAGAAGGAGTAGTACTAGATATACAGATCACTGTATATCTAGAAGTATATCTAGAAATCTCTAGAAGAAGTCCCTACAAATAAAAGAATATAGAGAAGGCAGGGATTACAAATAACCTTACTTTGGCAAGTTTCCAATGCTTAGAAGTCTAGGTTTCCTCAACTTAAAGGTCAGAGTAAGAGTTGGCATTCCAAGCAAGAGAAGATATCTCTCAGACCCAACAAAACTTCCCAAAGGAAGTCCAACCCAACAGTGAAACCTGAGCTAAGCATTATGGGCATAAAACTACCCTCTTGTTAGATTTCAAGCAACAGTGGGGGGAAAATTAAAGGGAAAATCCACACAGCTTTTTAACTGGCAAATACCCTGAGTTAATCTGAACTTCTATGAAGTCAAGTAAAGGAGAAACTGTATCTACAGACAGTAGAAAATACTGAACACTAAGGGGAAAGGACATTATATAAAAGACTTTTTAAAAGTGATTTATTATAACAACCAAAAGAAATTTTTAGAAAAGTCTTTAATGTACTCAGTAGGATTGCAGAAGCTATAGTCCTTGTGAGGCAACTGTAGAAATATAGAAAAAAAAGCTGGACACCATAAAGGTGAGTTGCAAGAACACTAAGCTTGCAATGGCAAAAGAAAATCTAATCTAGTGACAGTAAAAAGCATGTCCAACACTATCAAAAATAAAATCAGTAATGTGGAGAGTAAGACTGAAAATTCATAATGCAAAGGAAAAGAGCAGAGATAAAGATGATAAGAGATAATATGAACAGAAGATAGAGCTAGGGTTTTGGGAGTAAAATTAGTCCAGAACAAGAGGAAACAACCAACGCCAAAAAATAATCAAAGATATAATCAAAGAAAAAGTTTCCAAAAGTTTTCTTCTCAAAGGGTCTGATTTAGACACGAGTTACAGAAAAGTGATTCATAAGCTATAGAATATCTATATGAAAAAGACAAATAGAAATGAAGAGATGGAGAATAACAGATAAAAAGAGAAAGTGATATTCAGAAAAAAATAGAGGGCCCAAAAAAGTGTAGAGGGGAAAGAATGTGGAGTTATAATTAGTCAATCATTCAAACATTTTTCTCCCTATAGAAGAAGTTCTCCCTCTCCTAGACACTGCTGGTCCCTGCCTGTTATGCCCTCATCCTTAACACTTAGCTGAATTCCAGCTTGATTTCCAACTGCCAGCTGCTGAGATTCTTTTCACCAGGCCTTTCAGTGACATGGTGACTATAACCATTCTACCTGCCATTACTGATGTTTGCAAGTTCTGGAAACTCAACATCCCCATGAGCTGTGTTGAACCAGAAAGAGGGAGGATTTCACTATTAGATGTAAGGGTTCCCTCATTTCACTGATAGGGAACTCTAAGATGTAGGGCTCTACTGACTCCTGAGTTAATCCAGCATGATTATACTGCAAGTGTACATGGCGGCATCTGCTTAGTAACAGACTCATCTGCATGCCCCCCCAAATAAATTATTTGATAAAAGTGAACTATGTGAACTCTTTCCTCAGAGTGTCATTCTCTGGGGATTCAAAATAAAAACTACCAACAGAGAATCAGACTTCTCTCAAATGATGACAATCGGAAAACGTTAGTGTATTTTCTCTAGATTGGAAGAAAATGATGTGGGGCTCAGGAATTAAATGCTCAGTGAAATTATTGTTTACATGTGACAATAACCGAGAAGCATTTCCAACCATGCAACAGTTTGGAAAATATTTTCTTCTTCTTCAAAACATTCCTTGAGGACTGGGGATGTAGCTCAGCGGCACAGCACCTGCCTGGCAAGCATGAAGTCCTGAGTTTGGTTCCCAGTGAGCGGGGAGGGAATCATTGAAGATTTCTTGCAACCTTTAGAGAACTCAGTCAAAGACATTCAAGAATGAGGAATTTGTGATTGCTGGTGGTTCAGGACACCAAAGAAGTCACACTTCTCATTATTCATGTTTGTTCTACAACCCTCTTATGTGGAAAATTTTGAAAACCATTTTCTTATATTTCATGTTTTTGAGCCTGTTGTTCAAAAAACAATCTCATAATGGAAGTCTTCCTAGAAGCAAGCTGTGATAGTAATAAAAGTAGTTAACACATATCTGATGCACACTGAGTTAAAGGTGTGGTATACAATATCTCATTTTATTCCTACAATAACTTGATGAGATAAGTGATATTATTACTCTAAAAGTAGACACTGAGTCACAAAGAAGTTAACTTCCCCATGATGAAGTTTCTAAATGGCTGAGCATCAGATGCAACAGTCTGACTCCAGAATTAATTCTTCGTCACTATATTTACCCTTTATGGTCCTTTATGGAAATTCTCAACTGTACCCACAAACCCCAGTTAATCCTCTGCCTCTCCTGCTGTCATGGGCCACAGAGAATGAAAACTATGTTCTAGGACCAGAAAATATTGCTGAATGTTTGCCCTTTCACCTTTATTTCCTTTTTAATTTTTTAAAGAATACAAAATGGTAATAGAAGAAAAAAAGAAGCATCAGAAACGAGACAAAATTTCACTAAACAAAATAACAGGAATTCAATAATAGTTGCTATATTGCATGTTATTATCTTCAAATTAGTTGTTTGGGGTTACCAGATAAAAATGGGCAAGATTTGTTTAGAGAAAAAACAAAACAATAATAACAAAGTTATAAGAAACCAAAAAAATAAGAAAACAAAGAAAAATATTTTAAGCATTAACTGCTTCTGCTCTTCTCCTCCTAGTTATTTTTCTATATTTCTATTAAATAATTTTATTACATACAGAAGTTTGTGTTGATCAGAAAGATGATCCTAACCTGCATAATTAAGTTCTTTTGAAAAGCAACCTGGAAATGGAAGCCAGACTGTTAAAGGGCTCTCACTATATAATACACATAGCCAATGAAACTTCCTGTGATGCTAAAGATGTTCCATATCCATCTCGTCCAGTTGATACACAAAACTATTAAGGACATGAAATGTCCTGATAGGGATTGCGGAAATGAATTATTTTACATCATTTCCCTGAAGGGGAACCTTTAACCTGACTGGCCCATTGGCTGATGACTGCCTCACTGCGCTACAAAGCTCTAGAGCCTTGATAGTCAGGGCCAGGCTGCCTCCCAAGTCCTCAGTTTACACGGAGCTACCTGGAGAAGTTCTGGCATTAACAAAAGGCTGGGGCAGAGGCATTGTTCAACTGAAACATCTGAAAGAGGATGTGGACCCTCCTAGACTGTTTCTGGCTCAGGAGGAATTGTGCTAGCTCTCTGGCTCACTGCTTGCAGTGGCTTTGCTTAAAGATGCTACTGGTCTTCCATCCCTTTGAAAATGTCCTGACATAACCCTTTCCATGCCACTTGATTCACCCTAGAGTTTGTGACAGTGAGATTTTATAAACATTGAATTTGCATTACATTTTTTAAAATTTTATGCATTTGATACAAGGTCTCACTATGCAACTCAGACTCATAGTGATCCTCCTGTTTTCAGCCTCCCCAGTGCTGGGATTACAGGTATGCACCACTATACCCAGACTATACCCAGACTGGGTCACCGGCTCAGCGTGCCCCGGGAGCGAGGCCAGTCCAGCATGTAGAACTAGAGATCAAACAATGGTCCCTGTGCTTGCCAAAACAGATGCTTAGTGCACAGAGCTATCTTGCTGGCCCTTGTATTACATTTCAAAATATGCTTAATCACTCTTTAAAAATAACTCAAAATACTCAAGTGTTATGAACAAATTTGAGTTTTCTAGTGGTAGCCTAACCTAATCAGGTGAAGCTGTTTTTATGCCAACTTTGCAAACTCTCCAGCAGCCATCTCCTCAGAGATGTTCTGAGATTACAAAATATATTTCATTTTTAAAAAATAAATAAATCATCATTTCTTTCTGGTTAAATTATTGAATCAGTAATCAAGATGAAAAGGTGAAACTGGATGATAAGGTTGTTATATAACATGTTGACTGGCAATTCTAACTCTCATTTTTGGTCTTTTTGGTGTCCAGCCAAATAGACCCCGAATTCTCTTTGAGTGGATTCTAAATAATTTTTTAAAAATATAATAGCATAAATTTGAAAATTACAAAATATATTCAAAGTACTCAAATGTTCCTTTTGTTTCTTTGCACATTTAAATGCCAAATAATGCTTTATTTGGAAAAGAGACTAATTCATTGCTGAATAAAAATGCCTGGCAGTCACTGAGTGTGAGAGCAGGGTGTCTGGTGAGTGTGGGTCGGCCTCGCCTTCCTCCACTGCAGGCCTCTTCCCATTTATCTGCCTGCAGTGTGTGTGCTGTGTGGAGCAGGTAGAAATGCTGGTACATCCAATTGCAACTTTCTCAGTAAGTGATAGTGATCATCAGCACTATCTTATCTTTTCTGAAAACCAGGAATAAAGGACTTGATCTGACCTTAGAATCCCACTGCATAGGGCTACTTGGCACCTTCAGAGGGCACTGCTCACATACCTGAAGATGTTCTCGAAAAGCAGTACTCACCCTGGGGACAAAGGGCCAGGAGGAGTAGCGACGAGATGGACTTTATTTAGCCATGCCTCTTGCTCTCATCCTGGTCACTTCTATTTCCTTACCTTAAAAAGAACTAATTTTCCTCTGGGGAGCATACACAATTTTAGTGCCTGCCTGCCTTTCTAAAATTGATGAACACCGGTGACAACTGCTGCTGCATTTTTAAAACATCAACAGAAAACGTGAGGCCAACATTTGGATTACAATTGATTTTGGTATTTTACAGCGCACATTCCAACCAGGACTTCATTTAGTGGAAGTCTTTGAAAATCAAGATCTGAGAAGCAAATGCCACTGGTAAAGAACTTGAGAGTGAGCATCCGGAATGACGTGTAGGGGCCCCCAGGGGGAAGATACACTCACTATGGTTCATCAGTGTGAGTGAACCCTCCGGCAGGCTATTTCTTCTGCTTATTTGATCCTTGTCCACACTTGCTTATCGTAGGATAATTTCTCTAACCACCTTTTCTCCCTCAACACCTTGGAAAAAAAAGAAAAAGGGGGGAAAGTCTGCTTTATTTTACAGCCAATTTGCTGTAAGCACATAGCCCAGCTGCTCACAATGAAGTAAAAGAGGAAATGGGAACAGAGGGAACCTTCTAATGAAGGAGGGTGGGGAAGCAGTCAGGGGAGGGAAGAATAAGCGAGATGCTATTTCTATGATTAAAGACAAGCAAAAAACAGTAGTAAGCAGATATGTTCATTTAAGCCTACGTACAGAAAAATAAGAAATAAAAATCAGTGGACGGCAAATAATTTGTTCAATATGGTAGTTTAACTGGCCAAAAGAAATCTCTCCCTCCTTTCATTATACAAAGTTGTATGTTGGATTCTGCTCCTGGATACACATTATCATTGGTCTGTGCACAAGAAATAATTCTAAAAAGAGATACTAAAAATTTTCAGTTCTGTAACAGTTCAGTGTAGTAGGTTTAACTGGGCAGAGAAAGGCTTGAAGAAATTAATTTGGAAGCCGCTGAGAAAAATGACATCTTCAGCTTTTGAGTTAGCAGGCTATGTGCCTCATTCCTACAAAATATTTCCTTTTAAAGACAGGAAGGATCACGTTCTTTATTGCATGCTCCTTCCCTTTGCCTAATTCAGCCCACACATAGCCCTCACCTCTTGACCAGACCTCCTCTAACCCATTCCCCTGGAAACCAGAATGTACATCAGAATGAGGTGAATTTTATACTTGTTCAAACTGTAGAATATTTTATTCATAAAGAAGTGAAGAATTTGCTGAAATTTCAGCTCTTTTTCTAACAAGGTAACTCATTATGAGGAAAAGGGAGGAACAATTTATGAGCTAGAAGAAAAAAGTAAATAGGTTTTAACAGTCAGCTTTATACAAATGTATCAACTTGGTCTGGGTGATAACAGTGCCAAAATAATTAATTTGAGCCTGGATTTCTCATTTGTCAGTGGGAGCAGGTTGTCTCATTCAAAGGATTCTGTAAAACCTTGAAAGAATTGGCCCATCCTCCCCTGTAACTTAGGCTCCTCTGGTGTCTTCGCTGGTAAAAGCTGAGGTCTAATTTCCTCTGGACCAGCTGGGAGCTCCATTCAGGCTGGCCTCCGAGTCCTCATTCTGAGAATTCTTGCAGCACCAAGGGAGCGCCTTGTCCCACCTCATATCCTGTAGCTTTTGCACTTTTTTTTTTCGCCTACTGATCTTCAGAGGAAACTAATGTTTTTAGCTGCTATTTGAGAGCAGCAATTGGGAATTCCAAGTTCCCAAATGTTAACCCCACTTAGTAACTAGGACTAACTCTTCATCTTCACAGTTGGTAACAAGAATAATGTTATAAGACTCTCAGCAGACAAAGCACAATCCTTGGAACATTGGGATAAGAAAAATTTTTCCCCATTGAAAATAAATAATGAGAATCTAAGATGGACTCCATAAAACTAAGATATCTTTGAATAGGCTGCATACCCTGTTGACACATTTGCGAACTGGCAAACAGATATCCCTAGATCTAGGTCCTGGAATGATAAACAATAATGATAATTAAGAAGAAGTCAAAATTATGCTTTTGTTAGGTTTGAAATACTAGGACCTTGAATAATGAAAATCTATTTTTAAAAAATGAAACAAAACCAGTCATTGGTAGGAAAGAAAGAGTAAAATGTATTTTGGGTCTTAAAGTGCTGATAGATGGGGCCAGAAAGATAAATCTTTCTGTTTTTAAATTTGGCTCTCAAACTTTTCTCTGTACTTGGGCTTCCAACTTGTCTCAAGGTATCAGCCAAAATGGCCTGCACACGTTCTATAGTCACATGTGTAAGGGCTGAAAGGAGACCCCCACACACTACTGGGGAAAGAATATAAATGCAGGGTGTGATCTCCAAAATATATTTTACTGAGTGAAGAAAAGTTAGTGAAGAAAATTATCAGTTTGCCATTGTGTATCTGAGAACTGGAAAGAGAACATATGTGTATAAATAAGTATGCTTATAAATGGACATTTGTGCATAAACCAGTGATTCTCAAATGCAATTTTTCCTCTCAAAGAGTATTTGGTAATGTCTGGAGAAATTTTTAGTTGTTAGAACTAAGAGGCTGCTGCTAACATCTAGAGGGCAAAGGTCAGGGACGCTGCTAAAGAGACCGCAACGCACAGGGTGTCCACACTCATCCCAACCGAGAATGCGTAGGCTAACAAATGCTGAAATAAGTGAGTAGGTGTGTAGAGATGGTGTATTAATCTGCTTATAAGTTTCAAAATGGGAAGATGAGCCAAGAAAATAGAGACAATACTCCCTATAGGAATATTGAAGAAAATAAGGTAGCTGGAATAGAAACAGCAGTAGTATTTTTTATTACACTTGTCTTGAACATTTGACTTCGACTTTATATAAGCATTTCACATAATTACCAAGAAAAGTAACTTAGAAAAAGAAAACCCTAAAAATTCATAAGCACAAAAACACATGAAACTGTTCTGACCGGGTCACATAACCACATGAAGAGGAATCTGAGATTCTCAAACACAGATGTTGAACTGCGCAGCCTAACGGAAAAAACCCCAAAGACAACTGCAAAACTAATCTCTCAACTCGTTTAAGTTATATTTTTGATGGCTGTCTTAGTATTTTATTCTGAAATACTTTAGGGCATATAATGGGGTTTTTAATTATTTAAATTAATTAGCATTTTCTGTCATAGAGAGTCAGGACTTAAGCATGGGAAAAATAGAAGCTGAGAAAAATACTTTAATCCTGAATTGAATTGAAAAAAAAAATCAGTATGAAATCATTGGGTCCAAAAAGCTATTTTCTAGCTCTGCCACTGAAAAGCCTAGGAACAGTTACCGGCAAAGCAACAGTAGGTACCACAGTACAAAGATCGTGGTGGTTAACTACAGTGTTTTAAGAAAATAATTATGCCTGGTCTGAGCACCAGATGAGTCTAAATTATCCTGTCATAGGAGAAAGCAAAGATGCAATCAAAGCTACTATTCTCCCTTGTGAAGGTCCAAACTACAATGAGAAGTGGTTCTCACTGACCAAGTTTGGCTCAATTAGAACACAAATAATAACTAGATTGGATTGAGACAGCAACATGTCTCATTCCTGAGTGCATATGTTTTTACAATTTTAACAAGGACATATGTACAGTATACAATGGTTACCTGCATTATGGGGAATTGGTACATACATGAACTCACTTTTGGGGGAAAAAAAAGTCTTACCTGTGCCAAATACTAATCATCCTGAACACTAATGTGTATATTTAAAAGTCAAGCATTTATATTGATAGTCCTACATAAACTGCACATCCAGGCAGCCAAATACTTGAAAAAACTTGAAAATAAATCAAACAGATGTAGAGCAAAATCGATGAAACAAAGTTCTCTTTGTAGATTTATTTTATATCATTACTGATTAACAAAAAATATCATTACTGATTAACATACAAATAGAATATGGCTTTACTATTAAATTATACCTACAGACAAGTAGAAAAATTAAGCAATAAAAAATACTTCATGGTATTAAATATTTTTAAATGTTTACATTGATAAACAATACTGTTGTATCTTTCTATAAAAGTTTTGTATTATAGAGTTCCATGCTAAAACATTTATGGACAAAAGGGTATGATATTAGAGATTTTCTTTAAAATATTTTAATTCTTGAGGGGAGAAAATGAATTACAGTAAAAACAAGATAGGCCAAGGCTGGCAATAATTGGAAATGGGAGTTTGGTATATTTATCTGTTTGTATATAAAATTTGAAATTTCAATAGTGGAACATTTTTAAGCAATTGAAAAATGAATGAAAGTTACAATGCTGTCTTTTAGTTACTCCATGTGTTAGACACATGTACAGCAATCTTTCTAGTGCAGATGTGGTTGTAGAAAGTGTATTTTGAGAAAGACTCTGTAGGCGTCTTAGGAATATTCCTGAAGAAGCTAGCTTCCTTCTACTCTGCACATCTTGTACCCATTCATTCTGGTTCCATAAGAAACTTTACTAGGAAGTTCTTTTCCATCTTCTTTATGGATCAGGGCCCACTGGTCCCAGGATCACCTCCTTCTGGTCCATGTTATAGAAGAATATCAACCACTACTCACTGAACAGCTTCTATGTCCTAGCCGTTTATTTAGATCTTTCTAATCTTTACAGTAAAAAAGACATTAATAAATACATTTCATAGTTCTACAAAGAAAGGTTAGAGACAAGAAACTACTTGCCCTTGACCACATAACTAGTAAGCATTTCACTTAGATTTTTCATGCAGTCTTTCACCTTTCAAAGTCTGGTCGGTCTTCAACAGATTAAAAACTCAACTCTGTATGGTGTGGCTCAATCTGTTTTGCCTTTCCACAAGCTTACCAAAATGATTCTATAATTTCCTATGCCAATAATCATCAAAGTTAAGTATATTGGAATCATTCTGGGAATTTATATAAGATGTAGATTCCTGGGCATATGCCAAAAAATTCTGATCCTATATGTCTAGAACCAGAACCCAAAAATCAGCAGTTAACAAAAGATTCTAGTGCAGATGGTCTGAGAACAAAGCTTTGAGAAACATTTCCCAAATCCATCACGTCTTAAACTTCAAATGTGTTATAATGTGATCCTAGACTCTTTACTTCCTAGCAATACGCCCCCTTAAATGAATAAGCAGTTACTCAACTGCTTCAGAATGGCTCTTTGCTCCTGTTCTTTCTTCTGTCAGTATAATACACTTATCATCACTGTATGAACAATAATAAGTAGAGTAGAACAAATGTTTTGAGGTATGGCAGGCATTTACATGCTTTTCTTAAGACTGGCCAGAACACCCAGAATTCAAACCCACAGAAGCCGAACACTGTACTTTACCATTAAGATCAGCAGCCTATTCTTTCAAATCAACTGAGTTTCCACCATCTGAATGTATCTCAAGTGCCAAGTGTCAGGACATAGCAGGCACTACAGAGATAAACAGAACACAGGCCTTTGTATACTTGATCTAGAAGTTTCTCAGTGATTGCGACTTAAACCACACAGAGAGAAACTTCAGTATTGAAGATGTACAACAGCAACGTTCCAGAGATGCCAAGGACCACCTCATGGTCATGCTGCTGTCCTATTTGGAAGAAGAATGAGCTAAATTTTTTGGAAATGTACATCAAAGCCTGGAGAAATTGCATAATATACACGTGATCCTTCAGAACTTCTGCAGCCTCCCCCAGAGCTGTGTAACTTTTCCCACAATCCAATTCACTTTTGCTCAGGATTTATCAACCACCAAAATGAGTTTAACCTTTTGAGCTTCAGTTTGACACCTCGTGCATTTCCAACCTCAAATGTTGTCTCCCACCCCATCTGGCTGTGGCAAGACTCCTTCAAACATCTCCCTCAGACATCTCTAAAATTAGGCATCGGCTGAGATTTATGCTGATTCTCTTGATTCAGTCCAGACTTGTCAACTTCCCTAGAAGCAAGCAGAACGTTCCATAAATTACTACAGCCTTTAACCAACCAAACTATTTTTAAAGGGTGGTCTATATCAAATGCAATTAAATCTGAATTGTTGCCTCAATAACTCTGCCTCCTTCCTTTGCTTATTCACTTATATCCCCAAGCGTATTTAGCTTGCACTACATTAAGAGATCTGCTCATCACTTTTTTCAGCCTCCAGAGCAATGCTAAGAGCAGTGCATTTTTCAGTTCCGGAGGTATAGAAATGACACCTCAGCACACCACTCTTTAAAGTGTACCCTGGTTAAGCATGTCACACTGCTCCTGACTCCAGAAAACATTCTTGTGCTAAATAGTAGAGGTACACAAGGAATTGTGGTCAGCAGAAGTTCCAGAACCTGAGTGCTAAAACGGGATTTTTAATGTTTTCATCCATGTGAATGATCCTGGGTCCTATGCATACTAGTAAGTCCTCTGTGGCTGGACTGTAGTGTATCCACTGAACTCTGGGCCTGTTCTAAAGGAAGCCAGCCTTCACTTGCTGCTTCCCTAGAGTTCTCTCCTGCACCTTCATAAACTGTCCATACAGAAGGAGGACATTTGAAAGCTCTGCCCACTTCCTATCTAACTATCACCCCAAACTGCTGAGATCATCTCATGGTGATTCAGTGCATTTAAAGACAGAGCTGAATACTCTATTATGCTTTTTAACTGCTGCCAGATTTTGAGTCATTACATTCCACCTTCTTCCAGTTGTGCCTCACCTCCAAGCACATTGATGAGGAATACTAGGTGCCCCCTCTTTTGAATCTGTGGCAAATTCAAGGCATGCAATTCAGTGTTCTGATATCTTCTCCCCAACTCCCTCCTGAAACTGCAGTAAAAAGCCAGGCCAGACTGATTCTCTTGCTCATCACCTTAGGAAGTGACTTCAGAACTGCCTGAGTGGCCAGCTCTGCTCTCTCCAGAGACCTCAATTAACTGAAAAACTTTCTCATAATTTCTTGGCATGCCTCTCATGCCAAGAGATAGCCAGATCACATTTCAGGTGGGAATTCACTTGCTGTTGCAAATGTGCACTTCCTGGCATCACAGACCATAATCATTGACCAAAATTGGTCAGCGAAGGAGAGTAAAGCCACTTGAATCTTTCTCACAGCAAAGGCCCTCGGGCCACCACTCAAGTCAGAACCAGCTAAAGTTCCATTATTGCCCTTCCAGGGACCAAAATCTTGCCTTTACTACAATTGCTCCTGCAACTAGCCACCTACATCCTGAACACCAAAGCCTTCTCCACACTGGAAGCCATCTATGCCACATCATTTTCTCTGGCTACCACCAGCCCAGCTCAGTGTGAAGTAATAAAATGCCTTCTCTCAAGATGCTTTATTGCCATCTACCAGAAAAAGGTGGTAATAGCTTCTTAAATCTATGCTGATGGAAACAAGCAGCTCCCCTCAGACATCTGTAATTCACAACTTGCAAAACCAAAAGCAGAGGTTCTATTAGCAACATAGCTATTCCTGTGCCTTTCTTGAGTTTCAGCAGACATGATCTCACACCAAGGTAGGCAGCCGGGCAGTTTCCAAGTTTTCTTGCCATGTGGCTCTCAGCCCTGTGAGGAAGGGGTCTGGTGCTATTTCTTATAAATGCCTCCATTGAAAGATCATCATCCAATCCTTCAGTTCTCCATGGAAATTATTGCTATTTTGACTGGGACATTCCTTGTCGAATGGAACCAATCCTTACCTTGAGACACTTGGCACTGCAGCAAGCAGGCACCAAGTATGAGGAGCATTCTCCAGTTACTGTGGAAACCAAAAGCACCCCTTCTCACATTTCTAAACATTCACTAAGGCTATAGTATCCCCTCTGTGTGCATGCACACCAATAAGAATACAATGGTCTGTGTTATCTGCTCCATCTGTAGACTGGCCCTTTGGGAGGGAAGGCATCCCACCTCGCATAGATCAAATTCCCAGGACCAATCTGTGAACAGTAGATAAGGACCTATCATTTGACCTGAACTGAAAAAAGAGCAGAGGGTAGCAAAATTTGCAAATCAGGACGTGTATCTGCTCATGGCTCAAATCAAGTTCTTCCGCACATTACCTGCAGGGAGGAGCTGAGCTAGCTCACTACAGAAACTCAGACTGCCTTATTCTTATTCTTAAAACTGTCCTCCAGGGGGTGTAGGGTCTGCTTGGGCCCCATAGTGTCCTTAGCACTCATAGCAGAATGCTCATCATTATGTCTCTCATCTTGTTCTCTTAGTATGCTGGCTCCCATACCTCTTATCCATAGAAGATTCATTGCACAACCCCCAGTGGAAGCCTGAAACCCCAGCGCCTTGACACTATATATACACTATTTTTTTTCCTATCCAGGATGATAAAGTTTAGTTTATGAACTTAAAGAAGATTAATAGTAAGAGATATACAATAGCTAATAAAACCAAACACAAGAATGAAACTTACATAAATGTGTTCTCTCCTTCTCAAAATATCTTACCGTACTTCATCTTTCTTCTTAAAGGAAGCACTTCAGTGCTTCTTTTTGGTAGATCTCAAGTGTCAGCTTCACTACTTTTGCTCCTACAGGCATTTCTTGAGTAAAGTAAGTATTACTTAAGCACAAGCTGATTACCTGACTTTAAGCTGATAACTGAGACAGGCATTAAGTGTACAACAGGTGGGTAGTGCACACTGTGTTGAGTTGCTGGACCAAGGGATAAGTCACTCGCTGAGTGACACAGGGTTTCATGGTGTGACTCAGTGGCATTCGATTAAAAACTTATGGGGTGTTTATTTCTGTAAGAGTTGAAGGCATGTAACTGATACTGTGGTGGGCAAACCTTGGGTGAGTGACCACTACTATCATTACTAACAGGTTACCTTTCACCTATGCTTAGAGAACCAGAAGCCAAGTGCCTCCTGCATGAAAAGGAAAAACAAATAAGACAAAACATGTACTGAGAGATGGAAGGACGGAGTCACTCATAAAGAAACAAAGCTGGAGAGAGGTGCCAGGTCAGAATTTTTGCCTTACATTCATTCTATTGTGATTTTCTCAAGTTCTTTGAGAGTTTTCTGTACTTGTTATTTCAAATGGACATAAGTGCATACATAATACTCTCAACTTTGCCTCATGGCCAAGAAAGCCTGAAATAGTTACCATCTAGCCTTTCAAGGAAGTTTACTGATATCTGTTCACTATCATATCCATCCTACTTTCCTTGGCTATGATTGGCTTACTCATGGCATCAATGTGGCCAATCAGAGAAGAGTGAAGCTCTACAGGCTGATGGGAAAGGTTCAGTTGCTCCTAAGAAAGAATGGCAGAAACATCTAGAAGTGGTGCCAGGAACTGCAGGCACAGGGCAGGCCAGCTTAAGCACATGATCATTTCCCTGAGGATGACAAATAAATAGATGAGAAGGATGACCCATGATGTCATCATGGAACTATGGAATATTCTGTCTAAATCTTTCCTTCCTGCTATTTGAAACAAGTCACTTTAATGTTTCAGATGCTTTGAGTCAGAGTTCTTGTCACTTATAGCTGAACACATCCTCATGATGCCACTGGTAAGTGAAGGCCTGAGTGGTTCCATTTTTTATTGTCTGAGTCCCCAGTCAGTTGGTGATAGAGCAACTGTGCAAAATGAGCAGACTTAAGACAAAGCATAGTTTTCATGAATAGTCTGAGAATAGCTAGGAAGATTCAGCTGATTTCATTCTAGCTGGTGTTCAGAAGGAGATGTTGCATAACAAATAAAAACTGTACCCACTATTCCTTGCATTTGCTTTACTTTTTGTTAAACCTCTATGGGACCAAATCATTGATAACTTCTCAAGAAAAGGACCCTTACAAAAATACAATGCTGTACTCCCACAAAGAGAAGGAAATCCACACCTCTGGCCAAGCCATACTGGGTTTTGTTATTATTATTCATTGTTTGCCTGCTTATTTCTAGGACAAGCAATGCATTTTCTTGCTTGCATCAGTGCTGTATCAGGCAATCCTTTGTACCTTTATTATTCAAATAGCCATTTGATGCCACAAATCCCTATCTTTATCAAATGGTTCACCTTTACTCCAGCCTCCTTAGTGATCTCTTTTCCTACTGTATCATGTTAGTTTATCTTGAATGTCAATGTGACTGTAAGGAAGCTTTCTGAAGAGGTGATTAGGACTGTAGTGTGATTGTACTAACCTCACCAGTGCACTGTCTCCTTAACGAGCTGATAACTGGGCTCTTTGGAGGTAGAGTCTAGTTGGGGCAAATGAGTCATGGAGGCATGTCCTTGGGTCTGTCTCTGATTCTTGGTGCCCTCCCCACTGACTTCTCTCTAGCCCCCTGCTTTCCAGATGTTGCAGGTGAACAGCTATGTGAGCCATGATCTTGCCTCATGATATTTCTACTTCGGAGCCAGGTAACCATGGACTGAACCTTCTAACATGGTGAGCCCAAGTAAATCTTTCCTTTCTATTGAAAATATTTTTGTCTCTACAGTGAAAAGGATTACCAGTACATACAACTATTTCATAGGTAGAACAGAAAAGTTAAGTGACTGACATTTTCCAAGCCTGTATAAAGTGTGCTTACCACAGCCAACATTATATAAAGAATAGTGACAGGCACTGGATCCCCTGAGCCCAAGGTGCTTGCATCGATGGGCCTGCTATGACCTCACAGTCTTAAACAGGAGTCACCACTGATTTTTCTTTACCTGAGAGCTTCTGCATGTAAACATGAGATCCTCACACAAATCCATCTTTCTCTTGGGATTTGATTGTTTCTCATGTGCTTTTAAATGTAAGAACCTAATGATGAATGAAAAAAATTGCTATTAACTCAGCTTACAGTCATGGTTTTCTTTCAGTGTCAATTGTCTCAGAATTCTGTACCTGTAATTTTGAGTTATGCTAGTAACAAAACCGTTGTTTGGTTACATGGACCTGGGAAGCCACAGAGGCCAATTTCAATGAACACTGAGTATCAGTGAAAATACTGCTTTCATCCTGAAGGCTATACAATGTCCCTGCCCAAGCTGCCTACTCTGATTAGTCCCATCCATTTACCCCATGACTGCTTCAGTACGTGCAGAGCTCATTGCTAGTATCCTTCCTAGTATTAGATGAAATCCTTCTTCCCGCCACCTTTACCCACAGGTTGTCTTTCTACCCACTGTACCTCCTTAAACAAGTACACTTCCTCTTTTGTAAACCAGCCCCTCTAATATTTTAAGATCATTGCCCTGTAACAGAGAATTTTCTCTTCCCCACATTAAACATTCCCAGTTCCCTCAGCCTTAAAGCAAAGGGCATGGGTCCAACTCCTCTTCTCTAAACACAGGTTCCAGGAAACAGAGCAATTCAGCTGAACTTTGATATTCCCAACTTCCCTCAAATCCATATGTTTTGTAAATTTCCTAAGAATAGCACTTTCTTTTTATTACCCTTTGGAAAGATACAAACAGTTGTGATTCTGTGAGCCAATTCATTTGGGTCTTTTCTTGCTAGAAAGTCCTGGCCTCCCAGGGGCAGTCAGAGCGTGCTCAGTCTGCCCTACCATGAAGCCTCCTTTCCCTTCCCTTCCTTCCACATGAACAATGAGCCTGTTTTGATGCGGGCCGATTGGTTCTACAATTAACACCCGGCATCTGATTTCAGATGCGTAATAAACATTGTCACATCTATTTAAAAATAAGAAAATACTCCATTAACATGTGTTAATATTTTATGAGTGCATTTACAATTTCCACATGGCAAAGGCAAAAGCAGAAATCAAAAGGTGATGGGAAGCCGCAGAGGCTAATTTCAGTGAACACTGAGTATCAGTAAAAATGCTGCTTTCATCCTAAAACAGACCCTGTAATTAGGCAAGCACTGAAGGCTATAGTAGGTCCCTGCCAAGACTGCCTAAAGAAAGGATGAGTCCACTTGGCCCAATGGTAGTTCTAGACAGGCCAGGTAGGGCTGTGCACCTCACTTCAAAAGCCCCGGCTTGGCCTTCTGACCAGTTACATTAGTTTCCAGAACAAGAAAAAGATCTTAGCATTTCTCAGGCAGTTCTTCCCTTTAATCTGAGGACACAATAGCCCTGGAAAGTTACAGAATGTCCCCAGATCAGTATGACCAATAGCCTAATGCTTTCTGCGCTGGCTGGGATTAAACACAGCTCCCATTGTCAGTCTACTCCTTCCACCAAATTATACCCTTTACCAAATCAGTTTTCTCTTCAGCAACCCTGTCTTCTCCCCAGTCTTTCCACATTTTAGAGGGGGTCTTATGTGCTCATCTTAACACTGAAATCAAAAGCACTTTCAACTGAAACCTGTCAGGGTGATGTGACCCAAACTCACATGGGCAGGAAAATCAGCATTGTGCATAAGTAGCTATAAATAAAAGCCCCAAACTAGTGAAAGTTTCTAGATCTCCTTTTTATTTAAATGTTCCTCATTTATATGCAACCAATTCACAAAAGCCCACACACCAATCTGTAATGCACCTGGTATTGTGAGAGATTGCCAGCTTAGTAGTGTCAGGCTTTTTTCCCCCACAATAAAAACTGCACAAGTTCATGTCCTTGGGTTACAACGGTACTCTTCTTTTTTTTTTTAATGAATTCTCCAAATAAATAGGTTTATAAAATATACCAGATGAAATAAGCTCCATTTATTCCTGATCATCTAGCAGTATCTATCTAGGTAATATCTCTCTGTAAGAGCCTGGACCACATTGGTATCACATGAAATCCATTTCGGTCTACAAGCAGAACAAAGTCCCACAGACTGGGTGGTTTAAATGACATTTAGTTTCTCACATTTCTGGAGGCTAAAAGGCTAAAATCATAGCTCCAATAGGGTTTAGCTCTTCTGAGGCCTCCCCTCCCCCATCTTTCAAGTGGTTGTCTATGTCATTATGTGATTATTTCGTATGTCTGTCTATCTCCCAATTGCTTTTTATAAGGGCATCTGTTATATTAGTTTAGGGCCTACCCTGCTGATCTCATTTTAAGCTAATTATGCCTTCCAAGACCTTATCTCCATACATAGTCATATTCTGAGGTGCTGGGAGGGAGAGTTTTAAAACATGAATTTTGGGACAACACAAGGTAGTGCATACAATAGGGCCTTCTACCCCACTTCCAAATTCATATCCTCACATGCAAAACACATTCACTCCATCCCAACTGCCCCAAAGTCTTAATCTTTTTTCCACCAATATTAATACCTCTGCCTAAAGTAGCTTTTAGGACTGGGTTTGGAAGAGGCTGAGCAGGAACTAAATAAATTGGCTACCTCCTCCAAGGCTGGAGCTTAGGACAGGCTTCTAGAGGCTTGGCTACCTAAGTCAAGTCTTTCCAGAGAGGAGTGGAGCTCTGCTGTAGATCTCCCCCATACTAAGCATTTCAAGAAAGGACTTTGCCTCTTCCAAGACCACTAAGGAAAACTTTTAGGGGTGAATTAGGTAAATGACTGTTGAGAATTTGTCTCCTATTGCCTCTGGTTTAAAAGGAGCTGATCTTCTCTCTTCTAGGGAAGGAATACAGAGACGGCTGATTCAGCTTTCCAGGGGTAAAAATAGCTAAGTGGACAGCTTGCAGGAAATTTTGCAATTCACCTGTTCATCCTCACATGAGAAGGGAAACTGCACAAGAGAGTGGATCAAGGCCTGCGAAGTCACTGTAAAATCAGAGTTCTTTGGAAAAATAGTCTATCTAAACTTGACAAGTGGTGGGGAGCAGGCTTGAGTTGAAAATAGACAGCTGCTTCATGTGCTTCTCCTTGAATGGTTGCCAGGGAGAGGATACTCAACAGGAAGCTTCAGTGGCACTTGTAGAGTGTCCAGGACTGCCTTGCAGAACTCTCAGGGGGAGAATTCCCAATGTCAGTGGGATTCCAGCAGATGAAACCCCAGGGAAAAGACTCCGGCTTCCCATCACCATTTGCCAATTTTCCTAAGGCCAGTGTTTGTTCATGTTTGGCAAGCATAAGGTGTATTTGCAAGTCAAGTTCATTTTCAGTTCTATGAGGCTGGGAAACTTCTCAGTCAGTAAGCATATTCATGTTGGAGTCATTCAGCTTCTTGGACACCTGAAGGCTTCTGAGCCTCTACATTTGAATTTACAACTGGTTCACTCACCCTAGACAAGCAAACCTTCTGGGAAGGTGGAATGGAGGGCAGGAGATATCCTGGAAGCTCCTTGGCTGCATCTGAATGTCATTCTAGTGGCCTGAGATATCACAATCTATAGTCACTTCTACTAAGGCATAAAAGATGCATGTAAAGGACTTGACAGTGGAAGAGAGAAGTAGGACTGTGACCTAAGAAAAAAGCACACACACACACACACACACA
>NDGN011336797.1:0-11229 GCA_002564285.1 Tympanoctomys barrerae | reverse complement strand
CAAAAGCAGCAAGAGCCAAAAGGGAGGGGCAGCAGCAGAGAGCAGGCCTCTCTCCCTCCCTTATGTTGCACGCAGGCGACCCGCCCTGGGAGGGTGGATCACTCGCACCCATAATCCCAGCCCTGGACCTCGGATCAATCACAAACTCTAGAAGCGCACTCTAGGACTGCGTGAGGCTTTGGGGGGACATCTGGACACAAAGCATAACATGGCCTATTCATCACCCCAGGGCCAGGTAGATAGCTCAGTAGGTCCAGGGAAATAGGTTGGTAGAATAAGCGCAAGGTCCTGAGTTCAATCCCCAGTACCACACACACACACACACACACACACACACACACACAAAATCACCCCGAACATGTATCATTTCTCTGTGCTAGAAATGTTTGAAATCTCACCAGTTAGTCATTTGAAGTTGTACAATTAGTTGTCATCAACCATAGTAACCCTGCTGTGATACAGGATGTTGGAAGTTGCTTCCCCTACCCATCTGCACCCCTCTACATAGAAAGCTTGGGCTTAGGGGCCAGGTAGATGGCTCAGCAGAATATGCGCCTGCCTGGCATGTGCAAGGGCCTGAGTTCAATCCCCAGTTCCACCAATAAATAAGTAAATAAAAAAGAAAGCTTGTGCTGCACTCTGAATCTCAGTGTGCTTTTGTTCCTTTTTTTTTTTTTTGTGGAACTGGGGATTGAACTCAGAACTCAGGCCCTTGCATTTGCCAGGGAAGCACTTATTCCACTGAGCCATCTCCTTGGCCCTTTATTGATGTTCCTGACTCACACTTTTTTTTGGTACTGGGAATCGAACTCAGGATCTCATGCTTGTCAGGCAGGTGCTGTGCTGTTGAGCAGTATCTCTGGCCCTAACTCACACATTTTAACCACAGTATATTCTGTTGCAAAAAAAACCCAAACAAACAAACAAAAAAATAAAACCCCTCAGATACTCTGTTGCGAATCACCTACTGTAGTCTGTCCCTTACTGATGCCTCTCTAGTGTGATTCTAGTTTTCTGAAGAGCTAAGCAGCTGCATATGCAGTGGTGGAATGGCTTGGTGGTCTCTGCTAAGGTCGTGACCTCCAAAGATCCAGAATGTCCCCCCAGTACCCCCACACCTGTAGAGCCTGTCTGCAGTGAAGCCCCATTCGTAATTTTGATGAAGAATGAGTGCACGCCAAGCACAGGTCCTTTGCGTGGTGCCTGCTACCCTTCCCTCCTTCGGCTAGCCTTGCCTGCTTCAGCCTTGGCTTGGCCTGACCCGGAGCCCAGGCCTAGGCTGACTGACATGTCACGGACTAAGTTCTGGAAGATGGCACCTGGCTTGCTGTGGCCATGGCTCTCTCCTGGCCTCTTAGCCAGGTTTCTGAAGCACAATGTGCACTGTGGCACCCTCATCGCCACAATGGAGCCCAAAGAAGATCCCATGCTAGTCCTGGGAGGCAGGGTACCCTGAGGTTAGAGCTGACTGCAAGGGCTGGCCAAATAGCTCAGCAGCTTAAAGAGCCTGCAAGCAGGCCCAGGGACCTGGGTTCAATCCTGGGCCTGCCATGCCAGCTCCGCCCCCAGGGTGCACTGAGATGGCAAATGAGACTGGGTGTGGTGGCGCTTCCCTGTAATCCCAGCTCTTGGGAGGCTGTAAACAGTCAGATCACTACCAATCCAATCTAGTAGTGAGACCCTGAACACCCTACAGACTCTTCCCTAAAATTTAAAAAAAAAAAAAAAAAAATCTGACTGCAGAGTGTCAGGGCCTTGGTTAGGGACCCATTGCTGCTTGGCAAACTTTCCCTTAACTCTGTCATCTATAAAGTGGTGCCGCTGATACTAGGGTAACTGGGGTAGGATAAGGTAGTGCCTGGCATAGTATTTAGCTGATGTTAAGTAGCAAGCTCAGGGCAGCACAACAAGTACAGGAATAGACTGACTGCAAAGGGGTTGTTTCTTTAGTGCTGGCCCTCGTGGAAGGAGTGCAATTGGCTCCTTCGCCCCAGGCCTAGGTGTCCCCCTCCCCTTCCATCTCCTGCCTCTCCACTCAAGGACCCAGCCTAGAGCCATCCTCAGCAGGTGACTGGCTCCTCACCGCAGCTGAAGGGCAGAGGAAGCAGGAAAAGGGTGCCCAGTGCCGCCACTGACAGGTGAGCCTAGGCAAGGCTATGAGGCAGCTTCCGAGACAGGTGCTCATGTGACAGGGCCCGGGCCCGGGTGCCTAAGCCGCCTGCCACAGCCTGGACTGTGACACAGGGCACCCCTCTTGCAAGTGGCTGTGGAGCCTGGGTTTTCTCTGTGTCAGAACCTGCAGCAGGTTCACAGCAAACAAGCCCGGCCTGGGTCCCAGCCTGCAGGGCTTTCTCCCTGCCTCTCCCGGCACCTGACCAACCTGTTCAGAAGGAGGCTTCCAGCTGGGGGCTGTCTGGGCCTCAATAAGGAGCCAGTTCACCCCACCTGAGACAGGAGGTGCTGGGCAGGGCCATGCAGTCATGAGTGTGTGGCCCTCGTGCATGTGGCTCACACTGTAAGTTGCCACACAGCATCTATTACAAAACCTCTGTCTACCTTTTCCCCTTGATAAAATAGAAGGAACTGTATTGTGGCTGGCCACATGCAGATGGAATGACCAGTGTCTGGAAGGGCTCTTTTTAGTTACTTTTGTTGAGACAGTAGTCACCCTGTGCTGCCCAGGCTGGCCTCAAACTTAGTTGCTACACAGAATAAACCTAAACAAACCCTCTAAATCCACTGTGCCCTTCCCTGCCCCATCCTGGGAACTGGACCTAAGGCCTCACACATGCTGATTTTGGAGACCAAGTCTTCCTCAATTGACCAGATTGGCCCTGAACCCGTAAATCTCCTGCCTCTGCCTCCTAGGTAGCTGGGACCCCAGGCGTGCGCCATCAGGCCCAGCGAGGGTGAGCTCTTTAATGGCAGGGGAGGGAGGGTTGTGCCGCTTCTCCTTCATATCTTCTTCCTACCTGGGAAATGTGGCATGCTTGGAACTTTGGCTCAGTGGGAAGCAGTGTCAGGCACAGAAGCAGCACGCTAAAGAGTGAAGCAAAAAGAAGTCCTGAAGCATTGGCAACAGTTTATTTACTTCCTCATGAAATTAATAGAAGCGCCATATCAGGTCTGGACTGACAACTCCTGGGTTTCTTTAATGTTGAAGGAGAACTTTGAGCAAATGGTATGAGCAGCCAATCATAATCCTTCTCCGCATCATGAGGAAGTTCGCAGGCTTCCTTGTCATGGAGGGGCAGGGGGCTCAGTGGCTGTTCAGTGACTTCCCAGCTGACTGAGCGCTGCAAGAGGCCTAGACGAATGTCCGCCCTGATGAAGGGCTTTCATCAGTTGCCCCCAGCCTTGTCCCTACAGCGCTGTAGACTCGTGTGAAGCTGTGAACCGATTGTCCTTGGGGTCAGACATGAGCCCAGAATCAAACTGCTTACCAGTCAGAATCTAGAGATCCCAACAGGTGCCAAGGGCAGCCCTCCGTGTGGTAAGACGAATTCCACAGAGTCCTCCAAATGTGTGTCTCCTTCCTCCAAATTTGGGGTCGAGAGTCCTAGGGTGAAGGGTAGCATGTGTGGGGTGAGCCAGGATCACTTCCTCCCATGTGTACAATACACAGTTTGGGGGGGGGGCGGTGAGTGATAAGGCTTAGGGACAATCTCTAGCTCAGGGGAGGGGCTTGAAGCCAGGTCCCCAGCAAAATAGCTGAGGGAGGGGCTTGGGATGTTGGACCCAAGAAGAAAAACAGAGGATGTAGTAGTTGCTGCCAAGGGCTCAGAGCTAGCAGGGTCTCCAGGGACAGTCTGAAGGGCTTTCTGGGACCAGAGTCTCTGTCCTTTGAGGCCGAGAGCAGTTGCTTCAAGGTACAATACCGAGAGGCCAGAAAATGATACATCAGCACATCTGGGGGTTTGGCATGGGTGGGCGTTAAGCACTGTGTGATAGGGTGCTGGTCCTGGTGACCACAGAAGTGCTTCCAGAGCTGTAGCCCTGAATGAAGGAGGGACAGGAAGCACAGCCTCAGGACTGGCCTTCCCAGGACAAGGGAGCTCAGAGCAGGGTTGCCCAGCAGCTTCAGGCTTGGCCACCACACCCCGTCTCCTCCGTGCCTGGATCCTGTGTCTCAGCTGCGCCAAGCAGCGCTGGCCCGGCCTGGCCAACCTGGCATAGCCAGTGTCCTCGCAGTCAGGTAGGAACCAGGTTCTGAGCTGCCCCTTGAGCTCAGCCAGCCCTGAGCCCGCAGAGGCTGAGGGTAGGTGCTGTCCCTGTCCAGCCTGCTCTGGTGGCCGAGCGCAGGCTTTCCCACTCCAGTAGTACCCTGCTGCCACAGCTCCCTCCAGGAGTCGGCCCCGCTTTTGCCCTGAGCAGGTGGCACAGGGCTGGGAGCAGGATGAAGCCTCCACGAGATGGGCCTCTGAGGACCTTGTCATGGCCCCTTGGGCCCTGGGGTGTCGCCTGTGGGAGCGTGGGCGGGATGGCAGGCAGGGCAAGCGCTGTTGTGTTCTCATTACCAGCAAGCCCGCAGCCACCTTCACACCTCCTGGCTGCCCGCTGACACAGAAGGTGTCAACTTGGGAAAGCGAGTGTGTAGGAGCTGCCAAAACAGCCCAGAGCGTTGTCCTGGGGTGGGGGTGGGGGCCAGGGNGTGTGTGTGTGTGTGTGTGGTGGTGGTGGTGGTGGTGGTGGTGGTCTGGAGGGTCCTTCGCTTCAGCATCCCCAGACAGCCATGACAAGGGCACAGCCAGGGAACTCTGATGACATGGTCTATGGTCACTGTGAGTAGGTGCCACCAGGGCAAGGTCACAGAGCAGCCAGCCTGCACATAGGTCTGAATGTGCCTGTACCGATTAAACCCCACTGCCCCAGCTCAGAGGACACGAGGCTCACAGAAGCCCCATCCCTGACTTCAGGTCCCCAGGAGCAGGAATCTGACTTGAGTCAGGTCGCTGGCGTAGAGCCACAGGCCCATGCAGTGCCCATGCAGGGCCGGGTGGGTTCTTTGCAGCCCCATGAGGAATGAGCAGCTGGCACCACGGACCCAAGATGCTGCCCTGGCTGGGTAGCCAGGAGGGCCCCAGAGGACAGGCCTGGAATGAGGCTTCCCTTTTCATCGTGGGATTTTACTACAGGTGGAAGCCATGGGCTGGGGAGCAGCGCTGGGGCTGGATCCCAAGTAGAAGGTAGAGGATGGCAGGGACCAGCAGGTGCACTTGGGCTGCCTAATGGGTGGAGAGTCAGAGTCCCAGGGAGGCAGTCTGAGGAAGGAGAGGGTGGGAAGGGAAGAGCTGGGACGTGGAGCCAGTGAGAAGGCACGGGGGGTGGGGGGAGGCATTGGGCCGGGCACCTAGAAGCCACCCTCTGCCCTTCCTCCAATGAGAAGGCTCAGGCCCAGGCCAGCAGGGACTCCACTCCTGACCTGGGGCTCAGTCTCCACATCCCTGACGTGGGTGTCTGCTGAGGAGCAGAGAGGGCACCCACGTCTGTGCCCTGCACGGCGGAGTGGCCTCCTGAGGCCCTACGGCTCCTGGGAAAGGCAAAGAGGACAATGGGTGCTGCCTTTGGGGCTTGGACTCTACTCTTGGGGTACAAGCTAGCCCAGGAGGGGGCTGCAGAGTGCTTTCGCCCTCTGTCCCTCATCTTTTTTTCCACCAAAGAAATGCAAGCTTGTGCTCCTCACAGAAAATACAGACAAGATGAAGGAAATGTGAAGCACCCTGGTTCTGTCCACCCAGAGAGAAGTGGCTGTGATGCTGCCCCTCTTCTCCAGGTGTGTGTGTGTGTGTGTGTGTGTGTGTGTGCTGTAGACACCCACGCTTTACATGTCCAATGCCTCCAGTTTAGTTTTAGGCAGGGTCTTTTTTTTTTTTTTTTTTTTNTTGCGGAACGGGGGATTGAATTTAGGCCCTTGTGCTTGCTAGGGAGGCGCTTATTCCACTGAGCCATCTCCCCGGCCCTAAGACAGGGTCTTGATAAATTATCCAGGAGCGCCTTGAATTTTTCAGCCTCCTGCCTCAGCTTCTGTGTAGCTGGGGTTGCAGGTGTGCACCACGAAGCGCAGCTTCACTGCTTTCAGATGGGCAGGTCTTCTGTGCCCCAAATCCACCCCCTGCACCTCTCACCTCGCCTATCACCGCACCTGTTTCCAAAACAGGCTCCTCACTGCAGGAGAAACTTTCTAGGTATTGAGCAACATCGCTCTCCTGCCCCACCCCTGCACCTTCTGTTTGGTAATCTAATCTACTTCCTGTTTTATGATCTGCCTGTTCTAGGGGTTTCATTTATGAATCATGCAGGCTTTGGCCTTGATGTTTGGCTCCTCTTGTTTCATAATTCTTGGAGGCCCGTCCACCGGGGGGTGGGGTGGGGGAGAACCCGGCCTCTCACGAGCTGGCAAGTACTCTGCCACGAGCTTCATCCCGGCCGTTTAAAAAATTTTTTATTTTGGGACAGGGCCTAGCTAGGGTGCCCAGGCTGGCCTCAAACTCTCAGTCCTGGGGCTGGGGACTTGACTCAGCCCTGGGTTCAGTCCTCGGCACCAAAAACAAAAAATAAAAACCTCCCCTAAAGCACAATTCAACCAAAAAAATACAATAAAATAAAAACTCTCAAACCTCCTTCTTCAGACTTCTGACTAGCTGAGATTACAGGACTGCACACCACTTCCCCTCCAGGCTTTGGAATAAGTTTTTTTGTTGTTGTTTTTTAATGAGTTTTGAGGATTCCTGGTAGTCCATAGCTTGGTTCTAACAATTTAGTTAAATCATGTACGCTGCAGTTCCTTAAGGTTTTCCGCATAGGCACAGCCTTATGAGGTGTTTTGAAAATCATTTTTAAATTGCACACGTAACACACAAGTGCAGTCCGCTTGTGAGACACAGGTACGCTGCTGCTAAGATTACAGTCTCTCTGACCACTGCTGGAGCCGAGACCTGCCCCAGCCCCACCCCACATGCTACTGCACACAGCGACAGGCCACGTGACAACGTGGCCGGCACCAGTGGACAGACTGTGGTCCCCTGAGGTGCCGCACCTGCCAGGCGGAGCCCATCTCGGTCTGCGCAGGTTCATTCCATTACGGTCACACAGGGACAAAATCCTTAGAGGAAGCGTCCCTGTCCCTAAGTGACCCATGACTGCTTGGTGAGCCCCTGAGGGCTCTTTCTGTGCAGATTTTTACACATATATGTTTATGTGTAAAATACACCCACAAAATAGGCAATGGGTGTGCAGGCCTATAATTCCAGCAGTCAGGGAGGCTGAGACGGAGGAGTACAAGTTCCAACTCAGCCTAAGCAATTTAGTCATTTGGCAAGACCGTTTCAGGTGCACTGTTTTATTTGTATTTTTAATTAATTAATTAATTTTTTTGGCAGAACCAGCGATTGAATTCAGGCAGTGCTTATTCTACTGAGCCATCTCCCTGGTCCCCTGTTTATTTATTTAAATGCATTTGGTTGTTGCAGGGTCTCATTACACAGCTTGGACTGATGGTGATCCTACTGCTTTCAGCCTCCCCAGTGCTGGGATTACAGGTGTGGGCTACTACGCCAGGACTCTGGCCGGCTCAGCCGTCCCTGGGAGCAGGCCTGGCGCGGCTTGTGATGCCAGGGATCGAACTGGGGTCCCTGTGTTTTCCTAAGCTTGCCTAAGCAGACACTTGAGTCCTCTGAGCTATCTCACAGGCCCTCAGGTGCACTGTTTTAAAATAGAAATAAAAAGGGATGGGATGTAGCCAGATGTAAAGGCTTGGGTTCAGGCCTCATCGCCATAAAACACAAAGCCTAAATATCAGATGCTGTCAGTCATGCCGCGCTGGCCAGCAGCTCTGTGTTGTGTTTCAGCTTCTGGGTTTCTTTTGGTTTTGTTCCTCCGATCCACAGGGCCTCACTGAGTGGGCCTCCCCGGTACGGAAGCACTCTGGCACTGGC
This sequence comes from Tympanoctomys barrerae, assembly GCA_002564285.1. NCBI lineage: Eukaryota > Metazoa > Chordata > Mammalia > Rodentia > Octodontidae > Tympanoctomys > Tympanoctomys barrerae. The sequence goes on along the minus strand of NDGN011336797.1, from coordinate 3,295 downwards.
TGCGGGATCCTGGTGTCCTGCTCCTCCCGCCTGGCCAGCCTCTCCTCTGGCTCCTCATAAATGCAGTGGGCCAGAGTGAAGGCAGCAGCACGGCCGGAGAGGGCCTGGGGTTCAGAGAAGGCAAGCAACCTGTCTGGGGTCACACAGCCCTCTCATGGGTGCTGAGCCAGGCGTCCCCTCTTCTTAAGCTAGCCCAGAATCCCTGACACCTCCACCCCTGCCCCTGGTCCCAAGCCTGGCTTCATGGCTCCAATCTCACAAAAAAGTCCTCTCTCTTCAGGCATGATGATCCTCTGGAAGGCTGAGCCAGGAAAACTGCAAGTTGAAGCCCAGTCTGGGGAACAGAATGATTTAGCAAGACCTTGTCTCAAAATAAAAAAGCTATAAAGGGCTGAGAGTGTAGCTCAATTCAACCCTCTGTGCTGTAAAATAAAATCATAGAATTAAAAAACTTTTTTTTGAAACTCCTCTTAAAGTTGGAGGGTCAGCCTGACTCAGGTACGAAGCTCCCAGGCGGCTGCATGGAGCCCTCTGCTGGCAGCATCCGGGATTGCAAGGACGCTAGAAAGCCAGGGACCAACCCTCCGGCCAGAGAAGGACTTCCTCCAAGGTAGGCAGTTCTGGGAGCCCCTCCTCCTTTACACAGTTGGAGAAACTGAGGCACAGGTGTCACATTTCCCCCACATTCACAGCCTGCCCCTTTGCTTTGGGCTGGGTCAGTGGCTTAATCCCTTTATGCCTCAGTTTCTCCACTTCTCACTCTGAGGCTCTGGCCCACATACTCACTTATCCTCCTTTGCTCCAAGCAAGGAGCTAAGTAAGGTGCCCCAGGAGTGGTGCCACCTAGTTACTGGGCATCAGCATCCCGACCCATCATGGCTCTGGCACCTCCTCCTGAGCCTTTCCCGGAAGCCAAATCTCTCCTCTTCCCACCTCCTCCTCCCCGCCATCCTGGGCTACCTGTGACACCACTGGCTGAGCACCCAGCGGGTCCAAGCTAGATAATCAGATTATGGATCCAGAGTAATCTACTCCAGATGGCTGGCCAGTCCCGCTCCCTGTCTGGAGGTGTGAGGCTCCCCTGGGAGCCACAGGAGCTGACTGGGTGTTGGGCCTGGGTTGCTAGGCCATCCGCTGCTCTGGGTCCTGCTTTATCTCCTTGTGAGCCAAGGGGGACAGGATCTAGGGGAGGGAGACAGGGTTCTCCCACCAGTGGCTTTTTAATTATATGAGTTGGGGTGTAGCATTTCTTCATAATTGGGGGGACATTTTATTATTTATATTTTTTTGGTTGAATACAAGCTCTTCTCACAATGAGCTATATCCCCAACCCTTTTCCTAGTTTGAGACACAGTTTGCTGAGATGCTAAATTCCCTAGGTTAGGTTTATATTTTGGATCTTCCTGGATCAGGCTCCTAGAGTGCTGAGATGACAAGCATGTACCACCATGCTTTGTTGAAATTTTATTTTAATTATTTATTTTTTGATCTTTTGGAGATATAGTGTCACTATGCAGTTCAGGCTGGCCTTGGACTCACAATAATCTTCCTCCCTCAGCCTCCCAAGCGCTAGCATTACAGGCATGTGCCACCATGCCTGGCCTGAGATTTTATATTTTGTACTGAGATGCCCCGGCTGTACCCTCTAGGATTCTGGTCCATCAATTCAGTGGGACCTGCAAAACTGTGGACCCTCTAGGATGTGAAGCAAGGCCTAGTGCGGCCTTGAGGGTTCTGGGGTTCCTCCTCACTCCCGGGGCATCCCCAGGATGAAAGCAAGCTCTTGCGTCCTTCAGAGGCGTCAGGGATTGGGAGGGAGGGCAGAACACGGGCTTTGGTCCCCAGGTCTGCCCTGCCAGCTGTGTGACATGAAAGGCCCTCTCCAGGCCTCTGTCTCCTCCTCTACTGAGCAGCGCATGTGCCTCCGTCATGGTGCTGAGTGTGAGCAGAGTACAGACACCGCACGGGCAGTCCTCACAGCCTAGAAGCAGAAGGGAGACATGAAAGGACATGGGCTTTAACGGCAGGCCTGACTCCAGGGGACATGGGGGCTGCCTGCAGATGGGTGCTTCTTGTGGGACCCGTCTCCTCGTCTAGGGCTGCTGCAGAGGTGCTGGAAGGTTCCTGGTTATTTGGGACACCAATATTAGGGGCTTCTCTGATGCTAAGAAGGCTAGCAGCAGCGCTGCTTTGTTCTCCTGGGGCCACTGGCTCCGGCAGGCTTGGGATTAGGGCGTAAGGGAGGTATTTACCTAGCACCTCTGATTAGCACTCTGGTGTGGCCGGCTGGCTGGGAAATGAGGGCACCGGCACAGGGGCACAGTGCCAGGACCAGGCCTAGCCTGAGGAAGCAGCCTGGCCTAGCTGGATGGCTGGGGTTGGTGCCCGAGGGTTTGTGGTCCTGCCTCCCCCAGCCTGTCCTGGCGCAGACTCCCACCTCTGCTTTGGTGGGGCTGCACCCCAGCCTCCTTTCCCAGCCTTACACGTTGTCCTGGCAGGCCTAGGCAGGCTCGGGCAGGGGGCAGCAGCCACTGGCTCGGCACTTGTCAAAACAGGCCCCACAAGTGTGAAGGCCTCTGCCTGGTGGGAGGTCAAATAGGCCCTGTGCCTGGAGAACTCGTTAACTCAGCTCCCAGGGAAAGGGGAGAGGCTGGTCATGATAAGGAGATCAAAGGGGACAGACAGGGTGAGGGCCAGGCCCAGCTGGGCTCCAAGATGTTCCCAGAGACCCCTGGGGTAACAGAAGGGAGGGCACCACGCGTCAGCCTTAAGGACAGAAGACCCAGGCAGGGGCTGGGTCTGGCCCATCTGCCCCCTCCCTTGCCACGGCCCCGCCCTGCTCGTGCCATCTTTCCCAGGCCCTTTGCCTCATGCTTCTTTGCCTCCCCTCTCTATAGCACCAAGAATAGAACCCAGGGCCTTTGCGCCAAGCCATGTCCCCGCCTTTTTTATTTTTATTTTTTTGAGACGAGGTCTCACTAAATTGCTAAATTGTCCAGGCTAGATGCAAATCTCTGATCCTCTGCCTCCACCTCCCAGAGGGCTGGTATTATAAGTGTGCACCACTTTGGGCCCCTGCACCTTTTTAATCTGCCCTCTGCCCCTACACTGGAGATGTTCTCGCCATGCTCTCTCCTGCTGTAAATCTCTCTGTGGCTCCCACTGGCTCAGTGAATACTATTAGGGTTCAGGTGAGAATTCTCAGGCATGTTTTCCATACAAAATGCTGCCCACAGGGGCTGGCGAGATGGCTCAGTGGTCTAAAGCACCTACTTGGAACAAGCTTGGCGAAGTA
>NDGN011336792.1:0-14324 GCA_002564285.1 Tympanoctomys barrerae | reverse complement strand
TTGCAGGGAGTTCTGCTGAAGGGTTCCGTGCTGGGCCTGCACTCTGGGTCGAATGAGGATCCGGTGGGCCCCCGGTGGTCTCATTCACACACCGGACCTGCGCTCTGGGTCTATTCAGGATCCCGCGGGCCCCGGGTCCTCTCTGTGAGTTTGAGGCCAGCCTGGGCTACAAAGTGAGTTCAAGGCCAGGCTGAACTGCATAGTAAGACCCTGTCACAATAAGAAAAAAAAGTCTAGTTAAGATTTTTATCGATCAAATTTATCTAAGGCTGGCCCGATAGCTCAGAGGATTAAAACACCTACTTAGGCAGATGCAGGGACCGGGATGTGATCCCCGGCGCTGAGCTTCGATTGAGACTGGGCATGGTGGCATATGCCTGTAATCCCAGTGCTTGGGAGGCTGAATTCAGGAGGATTGCTATGAGTCCGATCGGTGTAGTGAGACCCTGCAGATGCTGTACTAAATACATTTTTTTAAAAAGTTATCTAAAAGTAAAAATACATTAATAAAGGTTAGCAGGCCTGCCCAGCCTACAACCAGGGCTGGCTCTGAGTCCTGGCTCTGCCCCAGGGCGGGAGCATTGTGGAGCTTCAGGCCACAAGGGGGCACCACAACCTCTTCCATTGGGAAAATACCCTTGCCTGTAGGTGGCTGACACTGGGCATGCGTGGTGTGTTTTTGGCCCAGGGGCTTCATATACCTGCTTGGAGGCTGCCACTGGGAGGGCCCTGCTGCGGCAGCACATGGACATCACCGGCGAGGACCACCCACTCAACAAGCTCCGAGTGAAGATCGAGCCAGGTGAGCAGTTCCTCTGTCCTATACCTCTTTAGGTGACCCTTGGAGCTCCAGGTTAGCCGACCAGGGTGCTGGTGGGAGGAACCTGCCAGGGCTGCTTGTAGCTGCTTCCTGCTGCCAGGCTGCCTGAGCCCAAGCGTGGTGGCCAGGCAGCAGCTCTGGTGAGCTGTGCAAACTTCTTAAGGACGTGCCCGTGGCTTTGTGTTTGTATAAGTCCCTATCGCTTTACAAGGTGCTTTCCCATCCCTTTTTCTGGTCAAGTCAGTGGGTTCTGTTGATTGTCAGCCTGACTTTACGGGGGCGGGACTGAGTGCTAGTTGAAGGACCAGGTCATGTACCTAGTCAGTTTCGAGTTCAGAGCTTTTTACTTTTCCAACATTTTTTTGTTGCCAAACATGCCTATCACCCCAGCACTTGAGAAGCTGAGGCAGGAGGTCTCTTTGAGTTCCAGGCCAGCCTGTGTTACATAATGAGTTCAAGACTAGCCTGAGCTGCCTGGCAAGATGCTGTCTCAAAAAAACAAATGGAGAGAACTGAGCATTTTTGATTCATGTATGACTAATGTACAAGTTTTGGTACAGAGAGGCTCATGTTCCTTGGCACCACTGACTGTAACAGTGAACTTCTTGTGTACTGACTGGTAATTAGTTCTCATTGAGAACACTTGTAAAAATAACATGTTCTGAAAGGGGAGATTGGGGAAGTAGGCGATGACCAGTAGGGCTGGAGAAGAGCCCAGCCCTCAGTCCTGAGATAAAGGAGACCAGTGTGGTGACATACCTGTGATCCCAGCTGCTTAAGAACCTGAGACCAGAGGATCGTAAGTTCAAGCCCAGCCAAGGCAACTTAGTGGGACCCTGTCTCCAAAATAAAATAAGTAAAATGGGGCTGGGACTGTAGCTCAGTGTTAGAGCACTTGCCTGGCATGTGCAAAGCCCTGGAGTCCTTCCCATTCCCACCCCAGAGACTCATAGGGTCCTACCCAAGCAAGCCCATACCAGGAGCAAGAAAGGAGCCAGTTCCTTTGGGGGCTGGGTCCTTCATCTTCTTAGGCCTATAGTCACTGGCCTCTAAGATTTCCCTTGAACTGCTCTGGCAAGGTCAGGATGGATCTAGAAATCTTGGTGCTACCCCTGGAGTCTGACCTCTGCCAGAGTTAGTGTTTAAATCTGGAGCCTGGGAAGGACCAGGAGGGTGGTTTGGGTCCCAGTGCATGCTCAGTCCTGTCTGCCTTCTCTTCTGTCAGGTGTTGACCCAGATGATACCTACAATGAGACCCCCTATGAGAAAGGGTTCTGCTTTGTCTCCTATCTGGCCCACTTGGTGGGTGACCAAGACCAGTTTGACAAGTTTCTCAAGGTATAGTCACCTCTCCATGCAGGGAGAAGGACAAGGAGCAGATAAAGCAGCTGGGCCAGAGTGCCAGGGTAGAGGCAGGGGTACAAGAGGTAAGGGGTCAGAGAGGACTGGAGGCGTGGAGGGAGCCTGCCTGCCTGCCTGCCTCTGGGGCGCCCAGAGAGGCTGAAGAACCCTCCCTTCCCACAGGCCTATGTGGATGAGTTTAAATTCCAAAGTATCTTAGCCGATGACTTTCTGGAATTCTACTTGGAATATTTCCCTGAGCTGAAGGAAAGGAAAGTGGATTCCATTCCAGGTAAGCAAGGAATGATCCACAGGCTTCTTGGAGATTGTAAAGCTAGAGCTAGCTATACTGGGAGAGACCGAGGCAGGTTGGGAGGTGTGGGTTCAAAGTTCTCTGTTAAGGGCCAATCCCACCTGCCAAGGAGGCTGACTTTACCAAATCAACTTTACTCTGTTAATGGTCCTGTGGGGAGAAAGCCTAGAGGCCCAGGCCTGGGCCCACAAAGACTGAGTCTCGGGGTGCAACCAGCCCAGCGCTCCCAGGGTCGGTCTACTGTGCCAGAACAATGCTGGTAATTAAATTAGATTTCTCTTGCTCCTGCTCTGCCTCCTTTTCTCTCATTTTGCTTCCTGACTCACCTCTCCTCTTGGGGCACCACACCTGGACATACTCAGCGCAGAGACTTGCTGCTGTTGCCATTGCCCCAACTAAAACTCTCAGGCAGTAATGGTCAGCAGTGTGAGCTCACGTGACCCTGGTGTCAGCTCTGGAGGTGCTGCTTCCTTAGAGAGAAGAGAATGTCCTGTTGTGGCGAGGCACACCTCTGTGCTGTACCACGCCGTGCCCCCTGAGTCACTCACTGGGTTTGGTAAAGTCGGCCTCCTCAGCAGCTGGGATTGGTCAGGCCCTGGTGGGAGGCCTGTGTTTCAAGGGCATGACCCTCTGTGGCTAATAGTTAGTAATCACTGAGTGCTTACTATGCATCAAGCAAACTTTTAATCTGTATTTGCTCATTAAATCTTCACAACTATCAACCAAGGCAGGGCCTGTCACCCCCGTTTTACAGAGAAACCGAGGTGCTAAGAGGCAAAGTCTTGCACTCTCGTCCTCCCAGCCAGTTCATGGCAGCCTATCTTGGGGTGCTGTTGTAGTGATCAAGAGACCGTGAACTTGAGTCCAGCTGAGAAAGCCTCTATTAACATGGCTGTGATGACATAATGTTTATTTACAGCAAAACCACTTTCCCAGTAGAGATGACCACAGTCCAGTCTTCCTGTGACAGTCCTAGGTGTCACCGTAGCAAGACCTTGTGGGTAGTGGTTGTGTGGGTACCTGCATTGGCTGCTGAAGAAAGTTTGAGGTGACGAGAGGAAAGAGTATGAGGTTTCTTGGGTAAGATGACCTTGACCCAGCCAGAGACCCCTGACAGCATCTTCTGCCTGCCAGGTTTTGAGTTTGATCTCTGGCTGAATACCCCCGGCTGGCCCCCCTACCTCCCTGACCTCTCACCTGGGGACTCACTCATGAAGCCAGCTGAGGAGCTGGCCCAGCTGTGGGTGACCGAGGAGCTAGACATGCAGGCCATTGAAGCTGTGGACATCTCTACCTGGAAGACCTACCAGCTGATCTACTTCCTAGATAAGCTGCTCCAGAAGTCCCCTCTCCCTCCTGGTAAGCAGTGTGCTATTACTTAGCTGAATGAAGCTCAGTGTCCAGAGGGAGGCTCAGGAAGAGTTGTGAATCTTGCCCGGAGGTGACGCCAGGCTAGCACTTCGCACAGAATGTGTCATCAGAAGGACTTAGATGTAGGAGTGTCACGGGGAACAAAAGAACAAACCTTGGCATTGCTCGGTCCTCCGGCTGTGGGGCTCTGCACCTCTGTAGGCCGCTCTCATAGGCTCTGTGCATCCCTTAGGTCTTTTAATCCCTGTAACCACTCTTCCTAGGTGGGGCTGTGATTTTAATCCCTAGGTAACAAAATGAACTGCAGGCACAAATAGGTCACCCAGCCTAATAGTTGGGCTGGGATTTGAACCCAGTCATCCGAAGCTCTTAACCATTAATGCTTTGTTGCTGCTCAGTCAGAAATCATATTCACCAAGGGGTGAAAAATCATTTGAAGCTCAGATGAACTTTAGGTTTTGTGGTAGAAGAAGTGGGGAATATTTTTAAAAGCAAATATTAGAAAAAGTGGAAGCCAGGCATGACAGCACACACCTGTTAGTGAGGCCCTGGGTTCAGTCTCCAGTACCAAAACTAAAATAAAATAACATAACAACGAAGAAAGGGGAGGGAGTGTTTTGAGGGGAACACATGTGTTTTACTCCAGGAAGGAAAATTAAATGACAAGAGCATAAAGTCTGCAGCAAGACTGAGAGACATTTGGTAAATGTGAATACTACCTTTCTGGAGCATAAAATGGGCAGAGGCCAGGAACCTCCTGGACCTCTCTTCCCAGAGCTTTTGGAAAGCCTTAAAGTAGAGTGCTTGGCTCCTCCTCCTGCTCCTTAACAGTCCTTTTTTTCCAGGGAATGTGAAGAAACTCGGAGAGACATACTCAGCCATCTCCAGCGCACGGAATGCAGAGCTACGGCTACGATGGGGCCAGATTGTCTTTAAGAATGACCATCAGGAGGATTTCTGGAAAGTACAGGAGTTCCTGCAGAGCCAGGTGGGCCACACCCCCAGCCTGTCCCCCTGGTTAGAGCTCGCGTACACTAAGACTATGCGCTGTGCTTGAAGTCATCCTGCAGGCAGAGCCTTGTCATAGCCTCGTGGGTCTGAGCTAGGAGCAGGGGCCCAGTGACCTCTGGAGTAGGCGCTGATCACCTTGGTATGAGTGTGGTTCCCAGAGGCATTGTCCTGGGGAAAAGCGGAAGCCTGCAGGGAACCTTTTGCAAATCAGCTGGTGAGGCCTGAGGGACAGAGGCTGGTTGGAGTTAACTCAGAACTGGAAAAGAGGGCAGTGCCGATACGGGGTCCAGTCATGGGGAAAATGCACAAGGGCAGGGGACAGGCACAGGGAGTGAAGGGTGAGATCATTTAGGTCCCTGTCCCCAGGGAAGTTCTGGGGCTGGGCAGCAGCTCAGACACCAATCAGCTCTCATGCCATTGTCTGAGTGGCCCCGCTGGGCAAGGACAGATGCTGGGGTGAGTGAGTGGATGGTAGCGCTGAATTCAGAGCAGGGAGTGACAGGCTGGACACAGGCCATGCTCAGAGCCTACCCTTCTCCAAGGGAGTTGTGCATCTCTTGACATCCCAAGCCCTCGGGGCCCCTGGCCAGGACTCGAGTTTGGGAACCTGTGATAGTGCTGTCTTAGTTACGTGCAGTTGACCTGTGAGGTTTCACTTGCTGGACTGCAGTTGAGCCTTCCATGACCCTGGGCTTTATGTGCTGCAGATGTGAATGCCTCCCAAAGTTGGCATTTCCCTGTGTCAGCCTTCTTGTCTGTTTTATGGGGCAAGGATGGCCCTACATTTCTGTGGCTCTTTGTCCTACGAGAAGATGCCAGAACCAGAGCGCCTGTCTCAGAGGCTTCTTGGCCTTCTGACACCTGACCATGCCCACTGTTGGACCCCCGCACTCTCCGAGCACGCTACTGAGCACGTGTATGTGTTTCTTGCAGGGAAAGCAGAAGTACACCCTGCCACTGTACCATGCCATGATGGCTGGCAGCTCAGCAGCCCAGACCCTCGCCAAGGAGACCTTTGCCTCCACCGCCTCCCAGCTCCACAGCAACGTTGTCAACTATATTCAGCAGATCCTGGAGCCCAAGGGCAGCTAGGGGCTCACACATGCACGCAGCCTCTGCCTCTTCAGACTTTTCAGGGTTTGGGGATATTCTTCCCACCTTCTAGTACCCCAGTTCACACTGTCATGTCTGTCCCAACAGGACTGGCCCCTCTCTGGGCTCCAGTGTCTGAGCCTCTGTGGCCTCTGCTCTGGTGAGCATTTCTGGTTCACCAAGCCCCAAGACAGAAGTCCTTCCTGCAGCTCCCCGCTCCCCTCGTACAGGCTGCTGGTGGTGTCGGGGCATTTGGTCTCCTCTCTCCTTCTACTTAGGTCTCTGGAGAGAAGCAGAGATGGGTCTTTCTTTAATAAATGTTTTTAAACAAAAACTAGGTGAATCGTAGTTAGATATTGAGGGGCTGTTAAATTTTTCTATCAGGGCTCCTAGGTCTCCGTGTGTGATGATTAGAGGTAGTAACTCGGGGTAACAGTGTTCAGTATTTTCTTGTCCTTAAGGAGCCAGCAGGCTGAGTGTGTACTTGGTGGCACATGCCTATAACCCCAGCACTCTGGGAGGCTGGGGAATTAGAGCTCAGCTTGAGCAACTTGGTTGAGACTTTGTCTCACATTTTATTTATTTGGTACAAGGTCTGGCTACACAACTCAAACTTGTAGTGATCCTCCTGTCTCAGCCTCCCCAGTGCTGGGATTACAGGCACATACCACCACGCCATTTCAAAGCAACTAGCATCACAGGGTTCCAGGGCTGGCACAGCATGCGGTACCAAGGATCAAACCCAGGTCCCTTGAACTTTCCAAGCAGGTGCTCAGACTGTCGAGCCATCTCCCTAGCCCCCATTTTTTTTCATTTCTCTCTCTCTCTCTCTGTCTTTTTTTTTCCCAGAACCGGGGATTGAACTCAGGCCCTTGCATTTGCTGGGGAAGTACTTATTCCACTGAGCCATCTCCCCGGCCCCATTTTTTTCATTTTTTTTGAGATGGATTTTGCTGTGTAGTTCAGGCTGGCCCTGAATGCACTATGGAGCCCAGGCTGGTTTGGAACTCGCAGTCCTACCTCATCCTCATGTATGGTAGGGTTACAGGCAGGCACCACCAAACCTAGCTCAAAATTTTAAAAAGGGCTAGACTTAAAAGTCAGTGCAAAAGCCCAACTTCTGTCCCCAGTACGTGAGGGAAAAGGAACTTGGGCTGAAGGACACTGGGTCCCCACAGAAGCTTAAGAAAAAATATCTGGCCTTGTCATGGCGGTTGCAGGGGAGAAGCTAAGGGTGAATAGCTTCCATCACTTGCACATGCACACAGGGTTTCTTGGTGGATTTTCTCTCCCCACCTTTCCATATTTCTTTTCTTTGTGTGTGACAGTGGGGATTGATCCCAGGGCCTTCACACTGAGCTACATCCTGGTCTCCCCTCTTTTTGGGATGGGATTTTTCTAAGTCAATTACCCGTGCTGGGTTAGAACTTGGGATCCTCCTACCTCAGCCACCCAGAGTACTAGGGTTACAGATGTACACCGCCATGCCCCACTAGGTACTAACGGTGCAGTGATTACAAGAGTCTGTTTAAGGCTTGGCTCTAAATTCTGATTTCCTGGTGCTCCCAGCACTGTCTACTGTAGCTCTGCCCGTGGGCTTCCCTGCACCTGCATGCAGTTGGGAAGGAGACTTTGTAAGTCCGTTGGAGTTTCCCAGCTCTTCTAGGGCTGTTCTGCCATATCAGGGTGTCGCAGCAAGGCCTACTCTAGGGCCCTCCACCCCGATGCCCCTCCCTCACACCTCACAGCCTGCCGCTTTAGCCGCTTCCCTCCTTGGAGACCCCTGCAGCATCCGCGTTGACCGCAGGCTGGCCTGCCTCGCCTGGCCCAGCGCCTGGGCTCCTGGGTGGCCTGGCCTTTCCTAGTGCCAGCGCCCACACCAGAGGAAGAAGCACCACCCTGGCAGGGAAGCGGGGCGCCGCCCACCGCCTGCACAGACCTGCAGGCCCCTCTGCACTCCTCTCGCTCACTTTCTCTTCGGTGGCTCGGCGACATGATGCGGGCCTACAGGATAGGCTCCGCCGCGGCCTTCAGGAAGCCCAATGAAGGCAGCAGCGCTCAGCACTGCACGCTCGGCTCTGCGCAGCCGCAGACTCGGCGGCCAGGTGCTCCGCGGGGCCAGGAGCACGTGACACCGGGGCGGAGCCGGTTCCCCCGCATTCCAGGGCGGGTGACTGGGCAGAGGGTGTGCCCGCCTCGGGGAAGGGGAGGGCCCCTGAAGGGCTGGGGAAAATCCGACCCGGGGCCCTGGCCCTCCAGCCACCAGGGCCAGCCGGGCAGAGGGGACTCTGGACGTCGTCTGCCCCTCTCCCTGGCACCTAGGGGCTCAGACAAGGAAGAGGAGGAATTCCCTAGTGTTTGGGCTTTCCTGTTAGAGGAGAGACCCGAAGGACAAGTCCGCGTTTTGTTTGAGAGGCCTGCGAACCTGCGGGGGACTAAGATGTTAATGAAGGGCTGTGGGGCTGGGAGGGGAGACGCTCAAATCTTCCCTCTCCGAATCATAAAAAGCTAGCTTGGGGCTGGGGGTGTAGCTCGTGGTGGAGCTCTTGGCCTGTGTGAGCCACGCCCTAGCCCGGATCCGGCACTGCAAACAAAACCAAACGGAATACCAAGCAAAAAATCAGCTCCAAGAGACTAACAATTATTAAATCCAAACTGATTTTTTTTTTTCAAAACTGGGGATTGAACCCAGGATCTCACAATTGCAAGATATACTATCTGCCACTGAACTGTAGCCCTCAGCCTTTTAAATTTTGGTTACTTTGTGTTTTGTTGTTGTTAGTTTTTCTTCCTTTTTTTTCCATTTTTGGTCCTGAGAATTGAATTTGCCAGGCAGGTGCTTATGCCACTGAGGTATAACCCCAGCTTTTTTCTTTTTTCTTTTCTTTTCTTCTTTTTTTTTNTGCCAGGAGCTCACTATGTAGTTGAAGCCAGCCTTGAACTTACTGTTGTAACTCAGGCTGGCCTCAAAGTTACAGCCAGTCTCCTGCCTCAGGTGCTACCATGCCTGGTATCTGGTTTTATTTTATTCTGACACAGGGCCTTGCTAAATTACCCAGACTTGGCTCAAACTGGGCACCCATGCTCGGCTACAATCTTTCTTTCTTTCTTTCTTCCTTTCTTTTTCTTTTGCCAGGGTCTTGCTATATAGTTCAGTACAGCCACCTTGAACTCAGGGGATCTTCCTGCCAAGTGCTGTGATAACAGGGGTATGCCCCACCATGCCTGGCACAGCCTCAGCTTCATTTCTTACAAGAAAAACTGATGTGCAGAATCTTGCCCAATACCACATAGATGCAGACACTGGATTTGAATGTCTACCCCGTTACTCCTGCTGGGGGAGTGGGGTTTCAAATCCAGTCCCTTGGATTTGGGGCTCAGTCTGTAGATCCACAAATGCAGTAGGCAGGATTTACTTTGTCCGTAGAGGAGGCCAGGGCTCAGCCAGAGGCACAGGGTCCCAGGTAAAGGATACCACCCATTTTTATCTAAGTCAGGATAGCCTGGAGCAGGCCTTGAGTCCCTTCAAGCTGCGTGAGGATACCTGTATATTGCTACCACATTTTTTTGTTGTCTGAGCATTTTTATGTTACAAGCACTTGGTCTGTGGGTGTGGTGGCACACGCCTATAATCCCAGCACTCGGAGGCTGAGGCAGGATGGCTGCCTGGAGTTCAAGTCTGCACTACATAGTGAAGCCCTGTCTCCAAAGAAAACCAGAACAAAACAAAGTGCTTGGTCTATAGTAAACTACTATAAAATGTGCAGTTCTACGAACTACTCAATACCAGGACCTACTAACTTCTAACCACTAGAGGGCAGCAGCAGGAACTGGAGAACTGGGGGATCCACTGCACCAGGGACTGAACTGCAGGGGAGAAATGTGTTCAAGTGGATTCCAGGCCCTCCAGCAGCCTTTACGCAGCAGGGGCTCCATCAGGTACCCAGCGAAGCGCTTCCAAGGAAGGACAGGTCTCCCCAGAAGTGGCTACAGCAACATATCGCTTGGGTGGGGCCCAAGCAGTTAGTGCTACGTGACAATGGGATGCCTGCGAGAGGGCCCTATGGCCAGGGGCCCTGGATCCCAGGGTTAGGCTGGTGGCCTGGCCATACCCAGTGGCCCTTGAGTTGCTCAGCAAGGAGCCTGGAGTCTCCCAGTTCGTACCCCTTCTGGTGCTGTAGAGAAAATCCCTCTACTTCAGTAAGCTCCCTCCCATGAGGCCCTTTGTCTCCAGATCTCCAGCCAGGGCTCCAGGTTTCCCCCACTTAAATTTCTTCCTCCCCAGCCCATCCCTGACCTGTCCCTCCCCCCACCCACCAGAAATGTCCTGAGTCAGAGAGCAGCCCAAAGCACAGGTGCCCACCCCAGCGATGTTCCCGCCACCTGCCCAGCCCGGTGCCCTGGGCCCAACCCCAGAGGGTGCAAGATGACAGACTCTGACAATCATTAAACCAGCCAGGCCTGATTTCCCAGCACCGCCTGCTAGGACCTGGGCCAAGTGGCACCTACTATGCAAATCACCTGGGGCCAGGAGCCCAGTCTGAAGGCCAGGAAATCCCCTCTATCCAATGAGCCACCAGCTCAGGTTTCTGCCGCCTCGAAGGTCTGGTGCTGGGAGGAGCTCCCTCAAGGCCCTATTTAGGGCGGGTGGGGGCGCACGGCCGCCAGTCTCCGCGCTGCTCCCTGGTGGAGCTTACTGCTATCTAGGTTTCTCTCTCACCTGTGACCTCCGAAGCCGCCCTCTCTGCCTGCCACATCTGCACAGGTAGGGCTCCTACCTGTCTCGTTCCCCTGCCCTACCTTGGGAAACAGGTCTAGTGGATGTGTAGTGAGATGCCCGCTCTGGTCTGCAGTCCCACAGTGGGATGGAGGGGTGGGAAGGGAGCGATTGCCTCTAGGCAGGGGACTGGGTGCCCCTGACTTGTCTGCTGTGGCTACAGGTAGTGTGAGGAGGATCAACTGGTATAGGGTACAGTGGCCCCACTTTGCTCGTAGACCTAGCGCTCTCCCTTTTTGAATCAGGGGCTAGCTTAATAATTCAGGCTGGTCTTGAGCTTGCAAGCCTGCTTCAGCTTCCCAAGGACCAGGATTACAGGCAGGTGCCACCAGCCCTGGTTTAGATGTCCCTCTTGAGGAGATGGTCCCTATATCTTCCTGTCCTCTGGGATGGTACAGAGTAGCCCGGACTGTACCAGGAGGACCCCCCAACACCCTCACCTACCTGTCCCTTCTCCCTAGGTAGCCTCATGGCTGCAACCTGTGAGATTAGCAACATTTTTAGCAACTACTTCAGTGCTATGTACAGCTCGGAGGACCCCAGCCTGGCCTCTATTCCCCCTGCTGCCACCTTTGGGCCTGATGACTTGGTGCTGTCCCTGGGCAACTCCCAGACGTCGCTGGAGGGCACTGGTGGGTGAAGTGAAATGGGTGCCTTCTGGGATGAGGGAGGCACTGGCCTAGGAGCCTGTTGGGTGGGGGCGCTGTGGCTATAGTCGGCTGAATAAGGACTAGGGGCCAGGGCATTGAGTCATCTGCCCCTTGTCCTGCAAGTGCTGTTTGAGGGGAGAGTTGAGTACTCAGATTGCTAAGGGACATTGGAAATGGGGCTGTATGATCCTGTGCGGCTGTGTGGCTAAGCCTGTCGCTGTTCCTGACCCACAGAGAAGGCCAGCTGGTCAGGGGAGCAGCCACAGTTCTGGTCAAAAGCCCAAGTTCTGGACTGGATCAGCTACCAAGTAGAAAAGAACAAGTATGACGCCAGCTCCATTGACTTCTCGCGGTGTGACATGGACGGGGCCACCCTGTGCAGCTGTGCCCTTGAGGAGCTGCGGCTGGTCTTTGGGCCTCTGGGGGACCAGCTCCATGCCCAACTGCAGGATCTCAGTGAGTTCAGGCTTCGGGGCAGTAGTGGCCAAGCCCAGCGCTAGCCAAGGGGCCTGGGGGCCAAAGGGGAGGGCTGGCCCTGGGCTGGACCCCAAGCCCACAGCTAGAGGGTACTGCTGGAGGGAGCCCCCGAGGGAGGGGTGAGGGTGACTCCTCCCTCCTTATCAGCTTCTAGCCCTTCTGATGAACTCAGCTGGATCATTGAACTGCTGGAGAAGGACTGTGGAGTGGCCTTCCACGAGGCTCTCGGAGACCCAGGCTCCTTCGGTGAGAACCTGTTCTCTTCCTCCCTCCCTACCCCTTCCTGTCTCATCCCAGAGCACTCCTGATGCCACCCGCACAGGCTTCTCCTTCCCCAACTGGAGAACTCCCAGCAGTGAGCCCTCCAATAACTAGCAGTCTCCCCAGCCCCTGCGGATCGCCTGAGCCCTCACCAAACTCACTCTTCTTTCCAGACCAGGGAAGCCCCTGTGCCCAGGAGCTGCCAGAGGTAATGGAGGACAGCTACCAGGCCAGCCCCTACTACGCCCCCAGCTATGGTGCCGGAGCGCCCTCCCCAGGCTGCTCTGAGATCTCTACAGCAGGTAAACAGTCTGCAGGGCACTGTGCCCCTCCTGCTGACTGCCTGTGTCCAGCCCAGGCCAGGGCACTCACTTTGAACCTCCAACCCCAGGGACCGGTACTCCTCAGAGCTCCCATTCTTCAGACTATGGGGGAAGCGATGTGGACTTGGACCCCACCGACAGCAAGCTCTTCCCTAGAGGTGAGGCTCTGGCTACTGGGGGCCACCCTCTTCAGTGCTCCTTCCCTGCTCGCTCACCCTGGCTCTCCTCTCCTCTCCTGGAAGATGGGTTTCCTGACTATAAGAAGGGAGAACTGAAACATGGGAAGCGGAAACGGGGCCGGCCCCGGAAGCTGAGCAAAGAGTACTGGGAGTGCCTGGAGGGCAAGAAGAGCAAGCATGGTGAGCCCGGGGGCATGGGCACAGGCACTGGTGCAGGTGATGCGGTGCACCCTTGCCCTACTCTCCTCTGGCCTCTCAGTGGCCAGCCTCCCATCATGCTTGGGTACTGCTGAACACCTCAGGGAGGGTGCAGGCAATGGTGACCTCACTGCAGAGGCCCTAGAGAGGAAAAGGAAACTTTCCTCACAGAGGAGGAGGCTCGCAGAGGAGGCCCATGCACATGCTGGGAGCTTTCTCACCCACACACTCCAGTTCTCTCTGTGTTTGGCCACTGTCCCTCTTGGGAGTGAGTGAGGAGTCTTGCTTGGGTGGCCCTGAGGGTCAGGTGGGCTGGGACTCTACCACCAGCCTCCTGAGGGCTGCACAGGGCCCTCAGGCAGTGAGTGTTCTGGCTGCCGGGCACCCCTGGGAGGGTGCCTGAAGCACTTTCTGGCCTCCCTTTGTCTCTCGTATCCACACACGTGCGCACAGGGCTTCCAGCTCTTCTAGACCTCAGGGGTTATTTTTCCAGGAAGCTGTCCCTGGACCAAAGGCTGGGGCTAGTCTTCTGTCCCTGTACTTGGCAACTCTTGGTAGCAGTTTGAGTGCTAGCTCTCACTGTGGCTCCTACAGACCTGAGAGCACTGAGGGTCCTAGGTGGTCTTGGGCACCATCCACACCACACAGCCAGACAGCTCAGCCAGTGACAGCTAGTCTCAGGGGAGCTAAGGAGGGAGGCAGCCACTTGGGTGCACTGGGGACTTGGACCATGTGCTGGCCACTGGTCAGCAGTGTGCTGGGATGGGTGGGGCCAGCTGGATGAGGGAGCCCCTGGAACCAGCTAATGGGGCCTGGTCCTTGCAGCACCCAGGGGTACCCATCTGTGGGAGTTCATCCGGGACATCCTCATCCACCCGGAGCTCAATGAGGGCCTCATGAAATGGGAGAATCGGCATGAGGGTGTCTTCAAGTTCCTACGTTCTGAAGCTGTGGCCCAACTTTGGGGCCAAAAGAAGAAGAACAGCAACATGACCTATGAGAAGCTGAGCCGGGCCATGAGGTGGGTGAGCTGGTGGCCATGTGACCACCCGGCCAGGACAGTTGTTTGTGCTGCTCTGCCCTCCAGCCAGCACGGAGCTATATGTGACCCCTGTATGTCCTGAAGAGTGAGGACAAGGGCAGCCTAGGCCTGTTTGGTGGCTCCAGCGACAGCACTGAGAAAGTACTGGGTGGGCAGGCAGGCATGTGGTGAGCAGGGCACACTCAGCAGTGTTCCTGTGTTGTCTGCGAGGCTCACCCCAAGAAAGGATCTTCCAGCCACAAGGAAAAGCAGGTCATCTCTGGGGTCCCTTCCAGACCTACATTCCTGTTTTGATGAAAAGCCTGAAGGACACAGCCACGAAATACAATGGAACAAGTACAAGTTAGGTGTGGTGGTGTGCACACCTATTATTCCAACACCCTGGGAAGCTGAGGAGGCTGAGGTAGGAAGATGGAAAGTTTTAATCCAGCCTGAGTAAGTTAGCAACTTAGCAAGACTATTTCTCAAA
>NDGN011336789.1:0-13526 GCA_002564285.1 Tympanoctomys barrerae | reverse complement strand
TATTTTTTATTTCAAATATAAAAGCATGATGTCCAAGTTACTTTGCATCAATTGGTTTAGCATGGAGCTACTTCTATCAAGACTTGTAAAATTTCTCATAGTTGATTAACATACCTTAGAGCACCATTTTCCTACTTTCTAATCTATGGATTAATGTTTCTTGAATAATACCTGTAGTATTTAGATCTCATTTAAATATCCTTACATTGTTGTCTTCAGATTCTCTTGTTAGAATCCATAGATATACATCTGCATACACACATCATCCGTGATGCCTCATGTGACTGTTGGTGTAGATGTCACTTTGATTGCCTTTTATGTCTACCCAGGGAATTGGTGGACCATGCTGTGTGCACCAGTTGGGTCCTGGAGGTATGACCTAGGGTCCAGTATCTCACTCCTCACCCCTCTTCTCTAAGGCTATTCTCCTGCTCTGCTTCTCTGTTGTCATGGCTTAAGCAGCTCCACAGTACTCTTTCACTATGACGTTCCTCCTGCCATGCAGCCAGACAGAGCTGTACGGAACCCCTTGAAACAAGAAGCTTTATTTTGTGGGTTTCAGGTATTGTGTCATAAGAAGGGCAAGCTAAATGCCCATCGATTTCTACTGAACTCCAAGTGGGTACAATGTCGCTGTTCTAATTCTAAAATCTCAAATGTAAGTCTCCCTGAGGTTTGTGTCTTGCTAAAAAGTGACATTTCTGCTTCCAGTGAAGATGAACTAAGAGTGATCAGGTGGTACGTGAAATTTTTCTAAGCCTTTTTTGTACACACCTAGCAAAGTAATGAATCATAGCCGACAAGGCTATCTTTTCAGGAATGTATGATAAGCATTGGAAATCTGAAACTGGAGAGTCAAGGATTGGAACATTTATTTATATTTCCAACCTGGAAATGAGATATTGTCCTCTCAAATAATATAAACATTGGAATTTCACTCTTGTATCTAAGAAACTTGCTTACATTCTGAAGTAATAACAGTATTGTCTCTTTATATCCTGAATTCATTGTAGGCACAATAAATTTATGAGCCTACTACATTACTTATGTTTACTGGGATGCAACAACCACCATCCTAATGCTATTCTGCCTGCCTCATTTTCTAGGAATAATAGTGTTTGGTCACAAATCCAAATATCTCATGTCTTTCTGTACTTCCATTAAGCCATCCTAGGAGGCCTAGTGAGTTAGCAACCAGAAGGAAATTTCGGGCCACTTCTCCACTCTTTAATTCACAACTTGACCCTGAATTTGCACTCCCACTGGAAAAGCATAAAATACACAAAATGTTTTTAAAATATGTTTGAGATAGTATACCACAAGAAGTAAACTATTATGATGTCAGAAATATAGGCAACAATTTAAAAAATGTTTAAAATTGACTCATCATAGGATTTCTCTTTTTCAGGCCACAGTGACAGGAGCAGTCTATGCAGAATATAAGTTGGATTTTCAGTGTTAAGAAGATGAAGGTAAGAGTTCAAAAATCCAAGGAAGGCAGAGTCTATGGAAGAGATGAGCAGGTTGTGGAAGAGGAAAAGATTGTATAGCAAAATATTTCAGAGATTAGAGATCTTCAGAGAGATTCTCCCCAAGTGCGCAGGGAAATATTTACCAGAATATATTTTACTAGGTAAACTGCCTAAGTGTACCTATTACTGTTTCTCTATATCTCTGCCTCTGTTTTATTCCCCATCATGTGTGTATATGTGTGTATGTGTTTGTCTCTGTGTGTGTGCATCATTTATAAGGATTTGAGAAAAATAGTACTCACATAATATCACAGCAAACTACACCATCAGCTTGGAAGAACTCATATTAAGAAACTGATAGAAGTATATAGGAATTTCTTAACTCTAAGCAGGTCATAATTGAGTTACATAGAGCTTTACTCTGAATCTTACTATTTTGATATACTTAAATAAATTATAGTTTTACTAAGTAACTAGTCCTCATAACAAATATTTATGAATACAAACATATGTGGCATTCAAGTCAGTGAAATTCACAATGTCTTGCATACTATCAAACATGTAAACCTAATGTAATTAATAACCAAATAAAACCAATCCAGATTCTGACACAATTATAATTATAGAGAAGGTTGTTAAGAATATATATTATACATATGTATATGTAAAATATATATTAGATATTCAAAACTAGAGGACTAAAGGTATTTCAAAACTTAAAGTCTTAGTAATAAAACTATGCAAAACAAATTACAGAGAAAGAATATATGAGGAGTGTAAAGTTACAACAGATTAACTGGTTTAAAAAACATGAAATCAGAATCTCTAAAGAGGAAGAAGAACTTAAAAATATTGAAGAAATAATAGTGAAGAGTCGATAGGTTTGGTGCAAACTATAAGCTCAATACTGCAAAGAGCTCACTGAAATCTCTGCACAAGACGCTCTGGGTGTGCAATTGGTCAGAGTACACATGAGGAATTGGTACAATATATTAGAACTGATGAACAGTCTCAGCTGTACTTACCAAATTCTAATCACAGCCTCTCACAAATCTAACCATACAGTTTACACACATCATTTAATTCCGAAATCAATTATTTTGTTTTGATAGCCTTATCTTCTTAATAGTTAAGAAAAGTTAAATTATAAAGTCTATGCAACTTGTCTATTACTGTATATTCCTCTACTGTGGTCAAGGATTAATTCTAGTCTAAATAAAACGTCATGTTCCTGAAAACTGTGCAGCTCCATTTAAAATAATATGGCTTGAAAGAAAACGAGGTGCCTCATTAGTAAAACCTTACATGAAATGTGCCTGCAATAAGCAGATAAATGATCTCACCCTAATGAAGTGTATACAGTGTAGAACAGGAAGGTGATAATATTTCAGAGGTTTTATTAGTGCTTTCAAGTTTGATGAAGTGCTGCGCAACTGTCTTTCCGATAGGGCATCTCATTTGGTACTGATCACAGCTCTTGAGTTGAGGCAAGCGAAACTGCAAAGAGCAAGTTCATTTCCCTCAGGTGATGCAACCCATTCCATTTGAGAGCTGACTTTAGCTTTCCAGTTTATATTTTACTTGGTTTTGTTTTTGTTGTTGTTAAGTATATGAAGAACTTAAGTAACAATAATGTTTTTTTCTTAAAAACCAACATCATTGACTGAAATAATCTAACTTAATTTAGGATAATATTGAATATAAAGAACATTTCAAAACTAGTTCATAATTGTTAAAAGTGGGTCTCTAATATTATAAATTTAAAAAACTTGAAAGTAGGCAATTCTTGTAAGTGAATTTTATGTCTTGCGATTTTATCTGTGAAAATGAAAACTATTAAAAAGAAGTTGTAGGTCCTTATAATATAGACTCATCATTTAAAATGTTAGTCATTGGATCAAAGCTGAATATAATTTTTCAATAAACATCATGCTTGACTACGAAATCTGCTACACTGAACTTTCCAAAAATTATAGCCATTCTTTGGCTTGGCCAATTATAACACGGCAACATTGTAGAATTACAATGTGCGAGAATTGCTGATGGCAGAGTCAATAACCATAAGGTACATGAAATAAACACCACATGGGAGAATAATTCACAGCAATACAAAAAATGTTTACAAATATCAACTGGTATCTATATGTGGCCAAATAGTTAATTGCATTCTATTTGAGCAGCTATTTCTGGCTGCATGATGATTCTAGACAAAACTTTGAGCCAACTAGATCTAGTAAATACAAACAGAGCTACCAAATCTCCCCCAGAGAACCAGCTTTGCTTGGTATTCTCTGCTTGATTTGCTTTTAGGAAGTGTTTTCTATAAACATTGTGAAGTGTTAGGCTCACTTTATTTTAAGGAAAGGATACACATTATTATGTGTATATATGGATGATACATATATATATAATGTATACACATATTATTCAATCAATAATATTTTCAAATTTCATGCAACTACTATTAATACAATACTATTTGCCCTCATAAATTATGTTTTTTATAAATAAACAGGAATTACCCCAAAATTTAATGTGCATATACATTCAAAACAATAACTTTAACACAGTGAAGTGAAGCACATAACTCTTATATTCTAATGGCACAGATTTAAATCTTATCTTTGAAACACAGAGTGGTTTATTCCTTTAACAAAATAACACTGCTTAAACACCTAAAACATAGTATGTACATAAATAAATGTTAGCATACATCATTACCATTTCAGCAATGTAAAAACTGCTGAAAATGAGCTCATGAAAATGCGCCTTCTATTGATGCAGGAAATTAGTGTATAACCCAGTGCAAAATAGTGCTGAGTGTTAGAAAGAGCTAGTCAATGAATAGGCAAAAATTTTAATCATTTTCCTTGCTCTTTTACATACTATTGATAACATATTATCACTTTGGTTTCATCAAAAGAAAAGATTATTATGTTTAAATATGAAAATTTCATAATGACTTGATAAGAATTTGTTGAAATGGCCAGTGGTGGGAATTCCAGGGGAGTGCACTTGCCTGAGAAGTACACACCTGTGGAGACAAATGTCATGACCTGGAGGAGTTACTTACCATCTAAAAGAAAAGGGTTGAGTGTCATTGTGTGACTTTAGAGGTCTATAGAAAGACTGCTAGGAAAATGGACCCATTGCACATAAAGAAAGATTCAGGATTAAGTCTCTTCATTGCAGTAATATATGTCACAGCAGGCTGTTTCTTTTGCCTCTATCTTGTCCTGTGTGTGAGCTTATGAAGGTAGTGAAAAATGAATAAGTCCACTACCTCTAGCCTTTACAGAGCTTTCCATGAAAAGGATGACAACAACACAAATGACATATCCAGGCCATTTGCTGGGAAAAGAAGCAGGTCCCTCATTTTCCAGCTAGTCTTAACATATTTATTAAAGTTGATAAAGCAGAATCCCAGTTCTCACTTTGAAGCAGTCTTGGATGAAAAGAAAGGATAAGAATCTGCAGAAATTTTTCTGACCAAGCATTTTAACCCTGTAAACCAGAGACTTCTTGTTTTTGAAATAGCAATAAATCCTACAGAAGGAAAAAAATGCTCAAGTTGTTCATTACTGGTTAGTCCAGAGTTTGTAAACCTCTTAAATTCTAGGCTTTCCACACCTGTGCAATGGAATGAACCCAAATTATTACTGATTTGTAGCAGCTGCTACAAATCACTACTGCCAGAAGACAAATCTGTTGTTGGTTTGGAAAACTCCTGCCAACCTTCCTGTCTAAAAAAAGAGATTAGGTGATTTTTACAGTTGCCTGTATTACTAAATCAGAGCTGGGCAATCTGCTTTCCAGGTTTCAGTGTTATTGCCATCAAAATATTTAGCATTTTCAGTAGCTCTGGGAATCAGTTGTCTTCTTTAGACTATTGGTTGATTCTAAAAGACACTAATTCCCAAAATTTTTAAGTTGTAGTTATCTTGTTACTTCAAGAACTTGTCCATACCAACCCCACCCTCGGGGCGCATGGAGAAGGCAACTGAGACTGGGCCTCGTGGGTATGACTGTAATCCCAGCTCTTGGGAGACTGTAACCAGGTGGATCACTACGAGTCTGATCTAGTAGCGAGACCCTGAGCATCCTGTAGACTCTACCCTAATATATATTTAAACACACACACACACACACACACACATACACACACACACACACACATATATATATATATATATATATATATATATATATATAAATTAAATTGTCCACAAGCAGATTTATCCCTCCCATTCCTCACCCACACATAAATATGATTTACAGATACATTTCATACTCAATTTTTTTGAAATTTCAAGACAATTTTAATTATTGAAAACCTAGTATATGCCTGAGTGTCCCATAGATGAAGAGTACATCTGAGGACACTGAGGGGCTTGTGTGTGTGGATTCTAAGCTTATCTCTGCCACTTAACCCCATCACCATAAGCAAATCAGTGACATTACAGGCTCTATTCTGTTATTAGTATTCTGAGAGGATAACAGCAGACTTAGCTGTACTAAAGTATCAGAGACAAATGATCAGAGATAAAGTATTGGAGGTAAAGAATTTCAGTTCAAAGTACTTAACATCTCTATTTTTCACAATTTTTACCCTAATTGTCAGGAAGTCATGCTGCTTCTACCTTCAGAGATAATGTTAAGACACACCTGTCATAAAGCTGTTTCCCACACAGAGTCTAGTGAAGACTTTCTAATACCTTATTTACAGGTGAGGCCCAGTAGGTCTACCTCTCACCTATAGTACTATAATAATGTTATGAATAGATATGCCACTCCCCCTACCTGTAGCCTGCCTAAGATGTTTCTCAATGAGAAGATTAAGATGGATTGGTTTGAACAATTTTGATGTTACTGTTCTGCTCCAGGCCAAGCCCTGCTTTATATAATCATTCGTTCAAACACAAAAATTTTAATTGCGCACAGGTTATAGCCTTGGCCTCATGCCCCACTGTGACCACTTACATCCTCTGCGCTCTAGCTCCACAGTCCCTTTGTAGTGCGTAGGACATGCCAAAGTGGGTGTTACTGAGGATCTCAGCACTGCATAGCCCTAGGCCTGAAGCATTTCCCATTGAAAATTTATATGGAACACCCCTAACTACCTTACTTACAAATCTTGGTTCAAAAAGCATCTTCCAAATAAGTCTGCCCCAAAACCTTCCTAAACCTCCTACTTTTCTGCCCCTTAGCTTCTCTCACACCTGATAGAGTTCCTTTTCCTACATTCATTTTGTTAAAGATGACTCATCTTCTAACCTATTATAATTATGCACAGATTATGTTTGGAGTTTATCTCTAGCCATATGCTCACAAGAGTAGCAGGGCAATTAATCATAAATCTTAGTCTACTTCAGTCACTGAAACAGCCCAAATGACTGTTGCTGTATTTAATAAATAAATTAATTCATTATAATATTTTATTTATTTTTATTATTTTGTTTTACCTGCTTAAATGATTAATATTTTTCATAAATGTTCTTATTAAATTTCTAATAAATGCAACCAGCATCTTTAAAATGTAGAGATTCTTATTTTGATATAGGGAAGCCTATAACTTCCAACCTGCTAGTTGTCAAATAAGCTAAGTTTCTGTCACCTGAAATTGAAGAATGAATTCTAAAGAATAATCAATGTAAAAAATGGGAAAGATTAATTGAAATAGCTCCAAAGAGACAGAAGGGAATCCAAAAGTGTTTTGGAACTGAGGTCACCTCTCTAACAATCTCTTATAGCACAAAATACAAAGTGACAATGTGAGTACAGCGGGTTCTTTCTGTAATCAACCAAAAAGATGAGGAGTACAGTCCTGTAGGTGATACTGATACAATAGTGAAACAGGTTACATGCCAAAGACACATGAAGAGAATGAAAGCATTGTTGAGAATAGATGGTTCCAGATCCTCTGGTCACCCACTTAGGGAACCACTGTTTATCTGGACTTCCTGGGCCCTAGGACATCAGTTGTGATCTGTCCCTGGCAACTGCTTATCCCCTAGGAAAGCATGTGGGCCTAGTCATTGCATCTTTATCTTTGGCCTGGCCTTCAACAGATATATCTTTGGAGACAATTCTGATGTTCTTATTATCCTGTTAGCTTCCCCAAAAACCTAGTCCTTCCCTGAGGGTATATTAATTTATCTGTGACTCAAGTATCCATAATAGTTTCAATATCACTTTAGGCAATCTTTATCCAAATATCATACCAGAATAGCTGCATAGATTTATAGTGCATGAAAAACTGCACATTCTCAGACAACATTCATATTTAATATTTTCATGCTAGTTTAAATCATGAAATTTTCATTTTAGTCAATATGCCAAACAATATATTATACCTCAAATTTTAAAAAATAAAAAATTATAGTGTATCTCTCAAAATATTTTTCTTCATGAAATGCTATATTTTATACTGCAGTGCTGACTGATACATAGATTTATCAAGTTGTCCATGACTGGCCATATTCTTTGCCATAAAATAAAATTTAAAAGCCTACAGATACTGAAATAAAAATTATATGACAATAATATAATGAAATGAGAAATTTACAGGGTCAATATATATTAACCCAAAATAGGACAACTTGGCAATTGAGAGAGAGTGTCACGCAGAACTTATTTCACTCTTTTTTTCAGAAACAGCCATAGATAAGTTCTCTGACATTCTCTAAAGTCATTCTTAAAACTCTGACTCCAGTGGAAAGCATAAAAACAAAGAGAACGCAAGGAGAACCTGAAGAATGAGGCCCTGCTATCTCCTCCACACTACCTCCAGTTTATTTGCACCACATGCTACACCCTTTTGTCTAATGACACTTCTATGATTGCCCATGCTTCATTAAATCTGAATGTTACCAAAACTCTCTTGCTTTTTGACAGTCAGAGAACAACCTGCACTCGGCCCTGGCAGCTAGAATCCATAGGAACAGTCTTAGTTTTAGAGAAAGTAGAGTATACTACAGAATAGGAAAGATGCCCAGAGAGAAATGGGTCGCTCATAAGAAGACAAAGGTCCAGAATTCTTTTTTCTCCTTTTTTTCCTGTGCTTCCTAGATATAGGGCATCTGCACTCCTTTGCATATGTATAAATGCAGAGAAAGAGTTTCTTTGTTTGGGTCCCTTAAATTTCCCGCACTTCCCACTCTGAGGGTACTTACCACTCTACTTTTGCATAAGTCTAAAGAAGTATCTTTGTTTCAGGCTAGAATATTGTAATCAACTCAGTTACCAAGTAACATCCTTCCTAAACTCACATCATTGCCTAGTGAAGTATAATAATACAGTCTTGAGTTCAGGATGTGAGTTAGACATAAGTCCTTTCTTAGAAGGCACAAAAGGCATGGGTTCTATCAGCAGCAAGCACACACACACACACACACACACACACACACACACACACACACCAGAAACCTAAACCGAAAAAGAAACAAAAAATTTTTCTCTCCTTTTCTGGATATTCATTTTTTAAATACCTTTTAATGGTTTTATTTTTTTATTTTTTTATTAATCTTGTGAGAAACAAATGGCAATGAGACATTTTTAAAACCTTTTAATGGGACGGTTTCAATAAGCAATACATTGCATATTGTCATCTTCATAGTGATTTTACGTAGTACAAGATGCAGAAATGATATGCTGTCCAAACACTACTAATAGTGTGTATTACTTTTTGAAGTTTCCTGTGGCATGTAAAAAGTAGTACAACAATGTTAGAACATTGTACAGATTTGTCTTATTAGTCTGGCTTTGGTTATGGGGATTGAGATAGGAACCTTGTAAGGAGTGAAGAAATGACATGTTCTTTTTTTTTCCTAAAAAAACGAAAACAGCTACAACAAAGGTAAAGACTCTATAATTCAGAAATGCCTTCTAAATAACCCAAAGGAAAAGAAGAAGCAAAAAAGGAGTTACTGGGAAAATTCAAAATATATTTAAAACTGAATGATAAGGAAAACATAACATATTAATGTAAGCTAAAGATGCATCATGCTATGAGACAAAGTTATAGCTTTTTTTGGAGTCTATATTTCTAAAAATAGATAGCAAAAATACTCAAATAGCACATGCTAAGGCAAAAAGTAATGAAATAGAAAATACAACGGAAATGATTAGACAATTTTTTCAGTGATTACTGAATATGAAAATCTAAAAAAGCATAAAAATAAAGCAAAACTCAAATCACCAATGTATAAAAAATGAAATAAAGAATAGTATCACTGATCCTACTGACATTAAAAATATAATAAAGTGATAATATAAAACATTTTAGTGCCAGCCAGACAGCTCAGTGGACTAAAGCGCTTGCTTCGGCAAGTGCAGTAGCCAGGGCTTGATCCCCAGCGCCCAACCTCTGGAATGCACTGAGGTGGCAGTTGACTCTAGGCATGATGGTGCGTGCCTGTAAGCCCAGAGCTTAGAAGGCTGAATACAGGAGAATCAATAAGAATCTAATCTGTGTAGTAAGACC
The DNA here is from genome assembly GCA_002564285.1 of Tympanoctomys barrerae. Taxonomy (NCBI): domain Eukaryota; kingdom Metazoa; phylum Chordata; class Mammalia; order Rodentia; family Octodontidae; genus Tympanoctomys; species Tympanoctomys barrerae. Next base: position 3,572 of record NDGN011336789.1, on the reverse strand, counting down.
CAGTAGACCTTGTAGATCCTGACATACATTAAAAAAAAGAAAAAAACCCAAAACTTTTTTCTTCAAAAGTTTAATTTGACATAAAAAGATATACAATTTACATGAGCAATACCTATTCATAAAATTGAAATTTTAGTCAAAACCATTCCAAAAATAAATTTTAGAAAGTGGTGGTAAATTGATCACTTTTCTAAAAAAATTAAGATGAAAAAGCAATATCAAAATTCTTTAGAAAAAAAGAGAAATATTTTCTCACATATCCAAGGTATAAGACAAAGTAGTTACAGACAATAGGAAACTGAATTCTCATAAATGTTACCAAACATAAGAATATCTTATCAAGTAGAGTAAAAGATCAACATAATATGAAAAATTTTTATAAATTATCTCTGTAGATCTAATTTAATTTAGTGTTAAAAAACAAGCAATATGATTAACCATAATAATGGGAAAAGTAATACATACCATGTATTTTATAGATGTGAATAAAACACTTGATAGCAGACATAGACTTTTGATAATTTAGTAGTTTCTTTTTAAAATTAGAACTATGGGAAATGTATTTAGGAAAAAGTGGATCCATATATGTTTAGAAAAGCAATTTTTTTTATTTTCAATTTTTAAAATGTTTTTAATCCTTTATTTTTTGTATTTTTAGTGAAGGGTTTACAGGGTGTTCAGGGTCTCACTCTTAGATCAGACTCATAGTGATCTCCCTGTTTACAGCCTCCCAAGAGCTGGGATTACAGGCCCATGCTAGCACGCCCAGTCTCAATTGCCCTCTCAGCATGCTCTGGGAGCAAGGCCAGCACAGCAGGCCCTGGGATGGCACCCCCTGGGCTTGCAGACAAAGCAATTGAGTTCTAAGTTTAGAATGAAAGTTAGCTCAGAGCATAAGAACTGGTTAACAAAACAGCACATGCTATCATCCATGTTATTCAAATACAAATGGTCATGAGCTTTTTTGTACAACTCCTGAAATATAATTTTACATTCATTTTCACTCTTTCCCTCATCCATTTCCTATCACTTGTATTTGTAACCCCGTAGGTTGACTGGAGTTTGATTTATGTTATATCCACTTCGCTTATATAGCTCATTTGTGACAATGAGCCTCCATGGCCACTCGCCTCAGATTGCCTCCTTATGCCCTTATTTACAATAAAAACTCTAACGTCTTCCTTTAATGGGTGACTTCACTTCTTAAACTCCTGGGAAAGTAAACTGCACATTTGACGTCTACCAGGATAGGAGCAAAGTTCTGCATCAATAACAATAATACCTCGCAATATGTTATAACTCTACAGAGAAATAAAATGAGGCATTGATACAAATGATTCTAAGAACTAAATATTATAATTATTAAACAATATTTTCCTCAAAGCATGTTTGCCCATTTTTCATACACGTGTGAGAAATACTTCAAAGATTTGCTAGAATATTACAAATTATAGTTGTTTGTTGAGTTTAAAATTCAAAATTTATGTGAGCAAGATGTATTTTTATTAAAATTACTCTCACTACACAAAGTAGAAGACAGTTTGTCATCTTATTTATTTATTTAATTATTTATTTATTTTTAGGCGCAACTGGGGATTGAACTCTGGCCCTTGTGCTTGCCAGGGAAGCATTTATTCTACTGAGCTATCTCTCTGGCCCCAAAGATATTTTTGTTGTTGTTGTTGTTGTTGTTGTTGTCGGAACCTGGGATTGAACTCAGGCCCTTGCACGTGCCAGGCAAACATTTATCCTACTTAGCCATCTCCCTGGCCCTTGTTGTCTTATTTATAAAGAATGTATATACCAAGAGATTTTTTTTTTTTTATTTTTTTTTTATTTTTTTTTTTGCGGAACCGGGGATTGAACTCAGGCCATTGCGCTTGCCAGAGAAGCGCTTATTCCACTTAGCCATCTCCCCAGCCCCTATACCAAAAGATTTTAAAAAGCAACTATAACTGGCCAGTGGGAATTTGTTTAGTACATTTGCTGTGTGTAAAAGAAGCAGTTATTTAACATGTGTTTTCTAGATTTTGTATATTTATTGTATGTTATTCAAAAATTGATACCTACTATGCCCTTTATGATGTGTGCACATCATATCAGTCTTTCTGTTAGTTTCTTCATTGGTACAAAGAAATGATAGCATCACTGGGTTACAATAAGAATGAAATTTGACTAAACATGTGAAATGTTTAACATGTTAATAGGATAAATGTGAACTGTCATTAGATCATAAAAGTGGAAAAGCCTCTACTTTCTGGGATATTACATGAAAGGGATATTTAAAAATCAATATTGGAAGAAGACACAATGTGTCTTAATGTCTAAACTTAAAGATATTTGTATTTTTATTATTTTTTTAGAAAAATCATTTCAGATATTCTAAACTAAAATTGCTGTTTTTAATTAAAATGTATATATTCCTATATGCCTAACATTCACACCGCTTGAGTATTACTAAAGAAATGAATTAGAACACTGTTATTTAAAGAACAGAGAATCAAAATAAATTATAGCATTAGTTAAGTTTACAGTGCAAAGACCAGCAAGATGAGGCTTTTATTCCTACCTCCTAGAATCAGTGTTATTACCAAGGAATATAGAACACTTAATAAATCACAAGGTGTGTAAAATTAATGACTCAGAAAAAGGCTTAAATCCTCAACTCATTTTAAAAATCTGTCATTAACATGAAAAATGCAAGAACAGTGGATAACTTGGAAGTGAAGAAGACCTTGTTGAATTACTTATTGACAAACAGAAGATAACAAAGTACTTGGCTCATATTGAAATGAGTGTAAACAAGCTAGATGCATAACTTGCATTCCAGAGAAAATTAGAAAATCTGCTTACTCTATAGAGTTGTATTTTAAATGCCAAGGAAACCAGGATGATTTATTAAAATGGAACTAGGTGAGGGAGACATGAAACAGCTAAAGATTTAAAAAATTAGTACATTGATGAGGTACTAATAAGGTACATATGTGTAGCAGTCACACTGTATCTTCTAATTTTCCACTAGAAATAATACAAAGATTTAAAAACTCACAATTTCAAATTGTAACACTAAGGAAATCAACATAGTCGAATATATATAATTTTGAGATTGATAGGTTATATGCAATGGTTAACCTTAGATGTCAATTTGGCTGAGGTAAGAAATACCCAGAGAACTAGTAAAGCTTTATTTTCAGGGATTTCTGTGGGTGTTTCCAGGAAAAACTGGCTGTGAGGCTGAAAGGACTAAACAATGATGCTCAACCCAAAGTATATGCAGGCAGTGAGTGCCCTGTCACCCTTGGACCTGGCTGAATCAAAGCAGAGGGAAGGAAAGTGAATTTCTCTCTGTTTTAGTGCTGTGTATTTACTTTTCTTCTGCTGGATTTCAATATTCTAAGCTCTCAGGCCTCCCAGTATTTAGCATCTTTACCTGTGTCCCCACAAGTTCTCAGACCTCCAGTCTTGGATCAGTAATGGCTTCCCTACTTCAGAGGCTACTGGGATTGGATAGAGCCACACTCTTAGCACCCCAGGGTCTCCAGTTATAGACAGCCTATTTGGGAACTGTTTGG
>NDGN011336746.1:0-32519 GCA_002564285.1 Tympanoctomys barrerae | reverse complement strand
CTCAGGCCCTTGCGCTTGCCAAGGAAGCGCTTATTCCACTGAGCCATCTCCCCGGCCCCCTATGATTCAGAAGCTTTTGGAACTGGCTTGTGGGAGGAGTTTGGGCAGGAGATACTAGCCAGAGATACAGTCATAGAGAGATACAGTCATAGAATGTTGGGAACTGATCTTGATGGGAAATTCTGGTCAGAGCTCAGAAGACCAGAACGCTGATAGAAATGCAGTTGGTAAGACCAGGCTCAAGAGGGTTCGGTCAGGAACAAAGACTACATTGGCAATTGGACTCCAGACCATGCGTTTTGTTTTGGCAGAAAATTTGTCTGCATTTTGCTTGAGTCCAGAGACATTGTGGGAGACTGAGATTAAGGACAGCAGACTAATTAATCTGGTAGAAGAAATTTCAAGACAGTCTCATGTTGAGGCAGTGGCATAATGACTGTTGGGGGTTTTTAACCTTCAGCCTTGAGAATCAAAAGCAAATGGCCCAACAGAATGATTTTTAAAAGTTTCGACTTTGGCCAGAAAGAAAGTTCCTGTAAAGTTGGGTTATACAAAGATGGAGCAAAGGATAACTTGGTTCCTGAAAAGCTTAGCGTGAAAAAGCCAAGTACTTAGGAACAGGATAGCAGAAGAGATGGCCTGAGTGTACCGCGAGCACCAGCAGGACTCTGCGGTTTGCAGCCTCAAAATTGCAAAGGTGAAAGACTGTGCTTTAAGAAGAGAGCCCCAGGGGACCACGCTCCACCATGGTGGCAGCTTGAGGAATGGGAATCGATTCCTCAGAAGACAGTTCATCCTACTCAGTCCTCCAGGCACTCAAAGGCCTCTGCAGCCAACCTCACGATGTAAAAGGGCTCAGCTCCTGCTCCAGCTAGCAGCAGACCTTGGCATCATCCACGTGGTGCTGCTTTTCAGTGCACACAGATGCAAGAGTTGTGGGGACCACATTTCACCCAGACTTCAGAAGAAGGCCTGGGAGGCCAGGGAATGTGCTCCCTGAAAGGGCGGTACATGGAGCTGTCTGTGGAGTCAGGGCAATGCAGACCCCAGGAAAGCAGCACAGCTAAGGGAAGTTACCAGAAGTGACCAACGCTGGCCCCAAAGAGAGAGGCCGTGGACCACAGCCACCAGCAGTGTCTTAGGGGTAAGGCCACCCAAGCCCTCTGGAATCGCGTCTTGCCACGGGTTGCCTCAGATGCTGGATATGAAACTATGGAATTTAATGTCCACCTGCTGGATTTTGGTCTTGTTTTGGTCCCGTTCCTTTCTATACTCTTATTTCACCCTTTGGGAATGGGAATTTTTATCCTGTGCCATTGTGTGTTGGAAATGTTTTAAGTTTCTTATCATTGTTATAGGACCTCAAAGGTGAGAGTTGTTTGCCTTCAATCTCAGATGAGTTCAGGCTTGAACTTTTCAGCAGTGCTAAACTGTTAGGGCTTTGCCATCTCTTAGAGACTAAATGCATTTTGCCTAAAGGGATGCACGTGTGTGTTTGGGGAGCCAGGTTGGAATATTATGGTTTAGATTGTGACGTCTCCCCCAAACCTCGTGTGCTCATAGTTGGGGTTTGGCGAGGTGTCTGGATAACGGCCATGTGATGCTCATCTCTGACTTAGTCCACTGATGGGTTTATAGCCGAGTGATGCTGGGAAGTGAAGAGGAAAGGGGGCCGCTGTGGGCGTAGACTGGAAGGGTCTCTGTCCCACCTCCATGCTCTATCCTCGCTCTGCCCCCTGCCTGCCCTGCCATGAGCTGGTTTTCACTTGCCATGCTGCCCTGCTGCCCGCTGCCATGCCACCATGCCACCATGCCTTGGAGCCCGCCAACTCTACAAACTGTGAACCAAAATCAGCCTTTTTCCTTAAGTTGTTGGTGGTTATTGTGTCCCACCAATAAGAAACTAAGACAGATGCATTTGATTTTTTTTTTTTTTTTTTTTTTTTTTTTATTGCTGTGGTAACAAATTACCACCAATTTTATAGTTCTAATGAATGTGTTCAGAGTGTAGCATTCCTCTCTGGAAACTCTAGCAGAGAATCCATTTCTTTGCCCTTCTTGCTTCGAGGGGCCCCCCCGCATTTCTTGGCTTATGGCCCCTTCTTCCATCTTCGGAGATACCAACATGTGTCTCTGTGAGACAGTCTTCCTCGGCCACCTCTTGTTCCCACTAAGTCCTGTTTATAAGAATCTTCACGATTTTATTGAGCCCACCTAGATAATCCTGGAGAATCTTCCTAGTTCAAAGTCAAATGATTACCAAATTTAATTCTCCTTTGCCACGTAACCTAACATACTCACAGGCCATGGAAGGAGGATCTGGACAGCCCTGGGATGCTCTCCAGCTCATCTTTGTGCTGCCAAAATTTTCAGTATTTTGTTGAAAATAACTAGTTACCATGTGCTATTATACAAAACTTAGGCCGTCCAAAATAACTGAAAGCAAAATGCCACACAAAACCGTTATGTTTGGGCCACCTTCTAAAGCTTTATTTACGTATCCATCTGTAATAAATATGACTTGGTTGAGTGCTTCCCAAAACAAGACCTAGACTTTGGCGCTCGCCTGGGATCGCCTTCTGTGGAGCCTCAGCCTGCGAGGTGGATAGCGCCACGCTGCTGGGCTGAGGAGGGCGGAGGCCAGCCACAGAGCTCTCGCCCAGCACCGAGGCCCTGCACGTGGTGCTCAGGACCACGAAAATAAGAGTCATTCTGTCTGTCCCTGGGGACCCGGTGGGGCGAGCTTAGGCCCTGTAAGAGTCCTCCTTGATTCTGTCTTACAACTCTTTTAGACAAATTTGTGCTGTCACTCCTTCCAAACCCAAAGAAAGCGGCCGCCCACCTGTTTCTTAAATCACCACTTTCATGGAGTCTGCAGCACTTCTCTCCAGTTCGTTTTTTGGTTTCTTGGTTCCCTGTGAGTGCTAGATGGTGGTGTGGGGCACTTCGGGGTTGCTCGCTCAGTCCCTAAGTACCAGCAGCCTCTCCCTACAGGCCATTTCAGTTTGCTCCAGACGGTCGAGGCCACCCCAGCATCACCCTTCCTGTCCTGCTTGCCACCTAAGGCCCTCCCAAGCAGACAGCCTAGAGCGACCACCAGCCTTTCTCCAGCAGCCTTTCCCCTTGATTGTCTGGCTTCTTTTTACCTTCCTTCTTCCTGGTTGGACTCTCTTCTCCAGTTTCAGGTCTTCTCCACCTCCTCTTGCTGTCCCTCCCCACCCCAGCTCTTTCCCAATCTCAGGGCTCTGTGTCTGTGTCACCTGCTCTGGGGTAGAAAAACAGAATGAACCCTTTTCAGAGCCAATGGGAAGTTATCATTGTAAGATGTTGTTGTAAGTTATTCCTTAAATCTACTTCTCGCCTCTCAGCCTTTTGACTAAAATCAAGTGTAAATCTACTTCTCAGAATTTGGATGGTTTTTGAAATCATCATTTAGATTTTTCTCCATGGGTAGGGTTATTTCAGTTTCCCAAATTTTACTTGCCAAACACATACATGGTTTATTTTTAAAATATATAGCTCACTTTTATATTTTACAGAGTAATTAGTTCACGGTGGTACAGAATTAGGCCATTCTACAGTGTTTTTAGAGGCTTTTGGGATTGGGTTTTCTTTGTTGTGCTTTTTGGCAGGGATCTTTGTCACTGTTGAAAATCTTTGGGCTTTTCTTTTTTTAAAACCAAAATGTAGCTGGTCTTTTATAAGTTATTTTAGAGATCAGTTCTTACTACCATTTATGTTGTAAATTATCCAGTTTTCTTTAGCTATTTTATTAAGTATAAGCTGGATAATTCATGTAAGATAACTACAAAGGCTGGGCATGGTGGCATACACCTATAATCCCATTACTTTGGAGGCTGAGGCAAGAGGATCACTAGATTCCAAGACCAGCGTGGGCTGCAAAGTGAGCTCAAGGCTAGCCTTGCATAGCAAGCCTCTGTCTCAAAAAGACAAAAAACAAAAAGATAACCACAAAGAATCTAGTAAAATATATAGCATCTGTGTTTATCCACAGATGAGAATTTCTCTGTGGTTTTCCAGCTGGATCCTCCTCAGGTGAAGCCAGTTGAGGTCATAGGCATTTTCCAATTAAAATTGTCAGTGTTGCTCATTTAGCATAACTAATAATAGTTAGGATTCCTGATTTATCACTAATAGTTAAAAGGAACATGTATTAATACCCCCACATTTCAGAAAAAATCCTATGACAACTCTAAACCAGGAAATATTCTTCAAACTGGAGTAAATGTAATCATCTTAAAGCACGGAGGAAACCCCACTCCTTGTAGCATTTCCAACATTTTCTCTAAGCTTCAGAGTTTAAGCAGGCTGCCCTTGCCCGTCTCTTGTCCCAGGACTGAGTATGGCCAAGTGAGGACACATTGCTTCTGAATCTATAAGGGCAGCACTTGGTGCTTACTGCTCAGGATCTCGGCTAGGAACTACCCGAGTTAGGATTTGGATAGAGGCTAGCATTTGTTCCTTCACAGCCATCCAACACATTGTGCATTTATCAGACTGACCCACATTGTGCATTTATCTGAAGTATAAGAAAACATTAGGCCTATCAAGTCACTCAACAGTTGTCTCCAGATTATTTCAATATTGAGGTGACCTGGAAGGACCTTTAGCTACTTTTCTATAGATGGTGGCAGCCGCTGTTTATAAAATGATCTTTGTGTTCACTGATTTATACTTTTAGTATAATTAATAATGGCTTGCTTACTTAAAGCGTTATAACTTCTCAGAAGTAGGCATATTATCAGACAGTTGCAATAGAATTTAACTTTGTTACTCCACAATGTAATTTAGATCTGAGGATTAACGGTGTGGTACCTATGACTTACCACAGAATCCAGATATCAGGGGAAGCCTAAGCTATCCAGAAAGCAAAACATCTCTCCCCCAACCTTGGCCCACCCATGCCATAGTGGAAGAAATACTCTCTCGTGACAACTGAAGAAGCTATGCTTATTCTTGATTTTTTTTCCTCTGAGCACACATCATCTCTTCCTAAGTACTGTATTCCTTCAGTGGGGAACTGCATGCTCATCATTACCAGAGACCCTGCTGCTTAGCCACAGCCTTGGCTAAACCCGATGGCATGGGAAGCCCCGGATTCTTCCTGGGATCCGTGGAGCCCTCAGATGTACTTGGGCATCGGGGCACGTGTGTGCAGCTCCTGGCACAGCAGGGGGCATACAGAGATGCACAGGTCTTCACAGACTGGGGAGTCCTGCTGGAGATACTTAGTTTTCTGTGGTAGGACACCCCCCAACAGGCCTACAGCTGAGGCTGTTGGGCTTGGAGGTTTGGATCAGATCCCAAGTATGCGGGGCATCGCCTCTCGGGGTCAGCAGTTCCACCTGTCACTGTGTGGTAGGTACCCTTCCCATTCTGTGAAAATAACTATATGATCTGTACTGCTGACTCCAGGGTTCCAGGGTGCCCAGAGCTGTGTCCCTGGGCATGAGGCAGGGCGGGGAGGAAGGACTGAGCAGGCCCTTGCTGCGGCCCTCCCTGTGCCACGATCTCAAGGGCTTTCTCGCTCTGCACCGCAGGATCTGCAGCGAGACATTGAACAGCACAGTGCAGGCGTGGAGTCGGTGTTCAACATTTGTGATGTCCTGCTGCACGACTCGGATGCCTGTGCCAACGAGACTGAGTGTGACTCGATCCAGCAGACCACCAGGAGCCTGGACAGACGCTGGAGGAACATCTGCGCCATGTCCATGGAGCGGCGCATGAAGTAAGGACCCGGCTGGCCCAGCGGCTGGGCACCCTGGGCCATCAGCTAAAGTAGCTTGTGTTTGCTCGGGTTGCTTAGAAGCATGCCGCGGATTGGCAGAGGCAGGCCCCAGAGGGTGAGCAGTGCTTATTAAGGAGTTACTGGAGCAAAGTGTGGCAGGTGATCTCGCTCCTAAGATCTTTGTGTAGACCCAGCAGTGCAGCAGTAGGAAGCCCTTTCTCCCGGATTTTATTTTCTTCCAGTACTGCAAGTGGAATTGCAGGCCTCACACATGCTAGGCAAGCTGTGGACCCAGACCTACCACACGCCTGTCTCTTGTTCTGCACGTTGTGGGTGGTGGTGTGACTAGGGATTGAACCCGGAGTCTTGCTAAGGTGCCTAGGCTGGGCTTGCGTCCGCAGGCTTCCTACCTCCACCTCCCAGAGGGCTGGAGCTACAGGCACCCCCTGCCCAGCTTTTGTCTCCGGTGTTTAACGTCTGTGAAGCAGAAGCTCTGAGGGTCTGAGCCTTTCAGAAAGGAAGGTGAGCAGCCTGAGAAGTAATGGCCTTAGTTATTGGCCAGGAGTTAGCATAAGGCAGTCAGGGATGGGCGCAGTCAGGGCACAGGAACAAGTGCGGAGGTGCAGGGCGGAAGCACACGGCCGTGCTGAGCCACTTCCCCCCCTCCCCTCCCCGGCAGAATCGAGGAGACATGGCGCCTGTGGCAGAAGTTTTTAGATGATTATTCCCGCTTTGAAGACTGGCTCAAGGCCGCTGAGAGGACTGCAGCCTGCCCCAACTCCTCGGAGGTGCTGTACACGAGTGCCAAGGAAGAGCTGAAGAGGTTTGAGGTACACACCCACCCTCCACCCCCACCCCAGCGCCACACGTGCAGCAGCTGCGGAGTGACTTCTGCTGCGCAAGTGGCTTTGTTAGGCACCGACAGCGCCAGGTGCTCTGCCACGAGCCGGAGGCCTGGGCTTTAGCAAGCACCAAAGAACGTGGGCACAGCCCTGTAGCCAGAGGTCAGGGTTAGCCACAAGCCGTGGGCCTCTGGGGGCTGGGGCAGGTGCCCCTCGCCTCCTCGGCCCTGACACCCGTGTGCTGCAGGCCTTCCAGCGGCAGATCCATGAGCGGCTCACCCAGCTCGAGCTCATCAACAAGCAGTACCGGCGGCTGGCGCGTGAGAACCGCACGGATGCAGCCAGCAAGCTCAAGCAGATGGTCCATGAGGGCAACCAGCGCTGGGACAACCTCCAGAGGCGGGTCACGGCCGTCCTGCGGCGACTCCGGGTAATTGTCCTCGCAGCACCGGGACCACTGGTAGACTCTCCAAGAGTGGGGTCCTGGGACATGCTGTGGCAGGCATGTAACACAGCAGTGGGAGAGGCCTAAGGCCTGACCTGTCTCCATATTGTCCTGGCACAAAGGCCCCCATAGTGCCACAGGACACGCGCGGGGCGTCCTGTGTTACCAGACACACCTCTCCACATCTGCACGTCAGTGTGTGCGCTGCCCCCTTTGTGTTGGGCAGGGGACACAGCCACTGCCCTCTGCGCTCAGGCGCAGCAGCTGAGCTCAGAGGTTGGGTTTGGTTTTCAGTGTGAGTACAGCAGGCATTGGCTCCAGGACCCCAGGGAATCCACTTTTCCCACATGCACACTGGGCTGCTGCAATCCTTCGTGTAAGGCTCTGCCGTATCTGATACCACCTATGCTGGCACACATCTTACATACTTGGATTCACCCCGAGAGTACTTACTACTGTTAGGCTGTGTCATTTATGTAATGAGTATCTGCCTGTTCAGTAGTTTTTATTTCCAAATATTTTCATGGTTGGCTGACTCCTTGGGGGCGGGGCCCATGGAGACCGAGTGCCAACTACATCGGCTTTGGTTTGTGCTACGCAGACCTTTGTGAGGCCAGGCACAGACTGAAAGGACCCACGCAGGCAGGGCTGCTGGATGCCACTTTAGTCCCCACTTCTGTGGCAGGATAGGAGGCTCTGAAACTATCCTAGGAAGATGAGACTCTGGGCTTTTTATTTTTATGTAACCCTCAGGAGGACATTGGCTGATGTTTCCAGGGATCAAGCCCATTCCCTTGCATTAATTTCTCATCTCCTGCTGATCTGTCACCAATCCAAAGCTTGCTTTGGCCCCGAGGGCCACGTCTACCAGGGACTGACCTGCCCATTGGCAAGGTTAACCTCAGAGGCTCCTTTACTGGAGACTTTGCTGGGGTGAAAGCCTAGGCTCTGAGAGGTGGGGGGCTTGCCTGGTGGGCTCCCGCACCCCACGCTTTGGGCCACAGGTGACCTCGCTGAGTCTCTGAGTCCTTGTCCCATGGTGGTCAGTACACAGTTTTCTCCTCCTCCCAGCATTTCACCAACCAGAGGGAGGAGTTCGAGGGCACCAGGGAGAGCATTCTAGTGTGGCTCACGGAGATGGACCTGCAGCTTACCAACGTGGAGCACTTCTCGGAGAGCGACGCAGATGACAAGATGCGCCAGCTGAACGTAAGGGCTGCGTCCTCGGCTCCTCCCCGAACACACAGCTCTGCGGAGGAGAGTAGTCGAGTCCCAATCCCACCTGATTCTTAAGGAGCAGATTCCAGGAGCCCCCAGCAACCGAGCTGGTCACCACCAGTCTCTCCAGTGAAGGCATCCTGGGAGCACAGCCCTTTTTCTTTATTCTCATGGTCATTTAGTCACCCGAGGGGAGAACGTGCTTGAAGGTCCGAACAGAACTTCCCGTGAGGTTGTTTCTCCAGCGCTCGTGTCTGAGAGCAGCACGCTGGTGCACAGGGGGAACCTGGCCCACGGGCCGTAGAACAGACCTCTCCTGCTCCCCTGCTGTGAGACACTGCAGCTCTCAGTCCTCTCCCTGGCTAGCTTTGAGGAGAGCTTTAGAGAAGAAGTGTCTTCCCTAATACAGTGGCGCTCGGGAGCATTACCAGTGTGTCGCCGCCCGCCGAGGCGTTCGCCCTTGTTAGGGAGACCTTCCATTTCCTCCGAGTGTCCCTCACACCCAGTGACGATGATTGGCCATCTGTCAGGCTTTTAGAGGTTTTTAAATTGGGAAACATCCGTGCCCCAAGCAGGAAAAAACAGGCCTAACAGTCATTTCAAATTATTAAACCATCCTTACTTAGTTAAAAATTGATGGAGCTGGAGTGCTAGGTACAAACCAAAACTGAGGAAAGGAGCAGCGCCAAAACGACACGGGAGCCTTTTCCTACAGCCTGGATGCTCGGGGAGATGTTCTTCATTTTTTTTCTTTAAATCCTCTCTCACCTTCCACACAGGGCTTCCAGCAGGAAATCACATTAAATACCAACAAGATTGACCAGCTCATCGTGTTTGGGGAGCAGCTGATTCAGAAGAGCGAGCCCCTGGACGCAGCGCTGATCGAAGACGAGCTGGAGGAGCTGCACCGCTACTGCCAGGAGGTGTTCGGCAGGGTTTCCCGCTTCCACCGGCGCCTCACAGCCCGCGCGCCGGTGAGGGCCCCCGCCGCCAGTGTCTCATGGTGGTGAACAGTGGTTCTGAAAAGGGCTACACCCCCAAATTTTATTTCCACTTTGGTTAATATACAGTTACAGTGACTTCCAAAGTTCCCGCTTCGCAGTGGAATGAACGGTTGGCATTTCTCAGAGTTCTTGCCCCACCTGTGTGCCACGGGGTTCCTCAGGGCTGGGCTTCGGGAACGTGTCGGTCCTCTCGAAACGTCTGATTTTGATGCATATGGTAGTAACGTGGCAAGGTGTTTGCCTTCTCTTGTTTTAGTTTGGAAGCTTTTAATATTTGTGCCTGTTTGAGGCTTTTTTCTTACTTTTGAACTGCTGTACCAGCCTTTGGTGGCAGCTTAGATGTTTCCTTTGACAAAAGGCAACGCAGATGCCAAGATGGGGCTGGGGCTGGGGCTGGGGCCGTCACCCACCGAACCGCACTGCCTTTGTGTATGAGGAGCCTTAATGGTGACTGCTGAGCAACATGACAGGCTGCTGCTTTTTTTGTGTCTCCAAACGGCCAATCACAAATTAGTTATTTTCTCATCAGACAAAACCTTAAAAATTCCCCAAGAATTCCTCACTGTTTAATACAGTGATCCATAATCATTTTTCTTTTTTTTTTTTAAAGCATAAAATTTTTTTTAATCCTTTATTTGGTGTAGGGTCTCACTACACAGCTCAGTAGCCAGGACTAGCACAGCATGCAGTACCAGGGATTGAACCCAGGTCCTTGCACTTGCCAAGCAGGCACTGAGACCACTGAGCTTTCTCCCCAGTCCCTGTAATCATTTTTCTTAGACTGATAGAGGTAGTACACTATTAACAGGATCCAGACACTAGACAAGAGGATTGAAGACTACGAAGGGGCAAGCCACGAATGCGTGGTACTTACGTTGTGGCACATGTCCAGAACACTAGTGTCTCCTTTGTTTCTATTTTCTTTCTGGTTAGTGGTTTGTTTTGTTGTGGTGGTTTGTGTTTTGTCTTGGTTTTGTTTCTGACTCTTGGAAGAACTTTTACCTTTAATGAACTTGCTTTTACCTTTACTATTTCCATAGCTTCTCAATAAAATTATGGTAACTTAGATGATCAAAGTTCAGCTTTTTTGCTAAAAAAAAAAAAAAAAAAAGCTACAGTGCTTGTAGAGCACAGTCTGTGTGCTCCATTCTGGATTCCCTAAACTCGAATAACCATAAATAGGGCCTGGGAACCTGAGTTCTTTTAAAGACACCTTGGACTGAGGTGGAAAGTGCTAGACAGGAAACCTCTAGTGTTTATGTGAACTGTGGCTACCTTTGAACTGAGTAATTCTAAAAACCAGATGCTCCCCCATAGGGCCTGGAAGAGGAGAAGGAGGCCTCTGAGAACGAAGCAGACATGGAAGACCCCAGAGAGATCCAGGCCAACGCGTGGCGGAAAAGGGGAGAGAGCGAGGAGCCCACATCTCCCCAGGCCCTCTGCCATCTTGTGCCCCCAACCCTGAGCCATGAGCGATCTGGCTGCGAGACCCCCGTCAGCGTGGACTCCATCCCGCTGGAGTGGGATCACACAGGGGACGTGGGGGGCTCGTCTTCTCATGAAGAAGAAGAGGAGGGCCCATACTACAGTGCAGTGTCAGGTGAGAGCCACCCCCAGGGCCCTCGGAATCGACCTGGGTGGTCTTCCCAGCACCGTAGCAACGCGGCCAGCTCGCAAGGACTGGGGGTCAGCTTGGTTGACCCACACTTGTGTGGCTTCCCGGGTTCTGTCCCGCCCACCTCTTGTCCTATCTGAGAATTGGCTCACTCCTGTTACAGGCGGAATGAAAAAGAAAAAGGAAATTTATATTCAGGTGTTGAAAGCTGTTTGCTTCCGGCTCGGTCTGCTCGCAGGACTCGGCAGCTCCCTTCTCAGTGGAATTTCCCTTGAGCATCAGGAGAGCCATAGCGCCATTATTTTCCTGTCCTTCCCCTTTGCCCACCACTGCTGCAGATAGAAGTTGGCTGGACCAAAACCAAATCCTTCTGATACTAAAAAAAAATGTTGGGCCAGGGAGATAGCTCAGTAGAATAAGCTCTTGCCTGGCAAGCACAAGCTTCTGAGTTCAGTTCCTGGTACCATGATTGATTGATTGATTGATTGATGATTGATTAATTGATAGATAGAGCAGTTTCCCCTTCCAGTTGGCAGTGATTTCACTGTGTTAGCTTGGGCGTGAATCTATAGGCACCTCCAGTGAGGAAAATGACATTATTCTTTTTCAGATGTAGAAATCCCTGAAAATCCTGAGGCATATCTTAAAATGACCACAAAAACTTTGAAAGCATCTTCTGGTAGGCCCCTGCCCGTGCATGTGTCTCAACATGGCAGCGTCCTGTGGCACACACTGCATCCTAAACCTGCTCCATGTCATGTCTGACCTGTGCCTCCCGTGCACACCATGCGCCGGGTCCCGTGTCATGGTGTATTTACACTGCCCTTCCACTCATGCCTGCGCTCCTCAGGGAACCTGCCTGCTCTGGAAGGGTCTCCGCCGCCCCCTGCTCCCTGCAGGCCCTGCAGGAGGAATCGTCTCGCGGTGGCATCTAACTTACTCTCAGCGTGGGGCCAAGCTTTCCTCGGGGTGGCTTGGTTTGGAATTGTCTCCTTGCTTCTGGCGACTTCCTGGGACAGGGATGGGGACAGGGTGGAGGTGCCAGTGCCTTCACCCGCAGGAGAGGATGCCTCCCTTTCCTCGATTCGCAGTTCTGCCCTTTCCACCGCCCGCCCACGCTTGCGGGGCTGGGGCAGCCTCGAGCAGCCCTTCCCTCCCAAGTCCGTCTCTGCGCTCGCGCTTGCCCTCACTCCACAGAGGCTCTCTTGTCCTCTTGGCGCCCAAACCGGGCCTTGCCCCTCAGTGTCCCCACCACTGAGGCCACCAGCTCCGTCCAGGTGCCACTCATCCCACAGCAAATCATGTGTCTGTTGTGCTTCACATGACCCCATCTAGAGAAGGCACGATGTCGCTCGGCTGCATGCTTCATCTCATTCCCCAAGACGTACTGACACTTTGCAAACGTGCATGCTTTGCAAGGAAAGCTGAGGAACTATAACCTGACGCCATGTGACCCATGACCTTTCTCATGTCACTAAACACAAGCCCTCTGGTGGGAGAAGAGACCGTCACTTGCTCCTTTTGGTTTCAGGGAAATCCATGTCTGACGGCCACCCATGGCATGTTCCTGACAGCCCTCCCCATGCCAAGCATCGCTACCAACACATGGAGGACAGGAGTGACCCACCCGTCCCTTCAGATGCCAGCACCCCTTATAAACCTCCCTATGTAAGTCGCAACACCCTGGGAGCAGAACCTAAGTGGAAGAAGGAAAATGTGTAAAGGACAGAATTTGGTGCCTCCGGCATGGGCCGAGTCCGCAGCACATTCTGAGTGGGTTTGTTCTCGGGGACATACCTCTGCCCAGGGCCTGAGGATGTGGCTCAGTGGTAGAGCTCTCGCTAGCATGCACAAGGCCACAAAAAAGAAACCAAGGAAGCCTCTTCGAGGTTGTCAGTTCTTCACTGGAACTCCGGCACACTGACCCGAGTTAGAGAAGCTTCTGACTAAAATACACCTTTGTGTGAGTTGACATAATTGCTACGGTTGAGTCACTTGTCCACACAAGTGGTTTGGAAGTGACAGGCTGGCCGCTCCTGAGCTCCCAGACTCTGGTTCTCTTCGCTTTTGCGGGCACACACCCTCATCAGCAAAGCAGGGCGTCAAGGTTCAGATTGAATGCTGAGCTGTGACAGATGTGGGTTTGAGTTCCAACGCCACTGGCTTACTCTGGGACCTAAACTCTGCCTTTTCTCACCTGCAGATAAAGCCGCCTTATGTAGGGGTGGTAGGGTTTACAGACAAAGGCCCAAGAAGGCCCTCAGGGATGGGCCCTCGGTGGCTCTTGTTCCTCCTTCCACTAGGGTTGTCGCTGATCACAGCCACTGCTCCCTCTTCATCAGAGTTCTAGCTTCTTCAGTGCATGAGCTCTGGCTAGCAGCTCCTGGAGGCAGCCTAGGGCTTACTGTTGGCCAAAGATGATGCCTAGTAGCGAGAATCAATGATGAGCGAGTTGAAATTAAAACAACTGCTTGTGGGCCGGGGTTGTAGCTCAGAGGCAAGCTCGGAGTCCTGAGTTCGATTCAGTACCCCCCAAAAAAACAACTGCTTGCGTTTTAGTGCCACCTTTTTATACAAAGCACCCGTGGGTGCAGTCCAAGTGCCGTCAGTTCTAGAAGTGACTGGCTTTTGCCACAGAATTGGCAACAGGGCTGCCTTTGTGCTGCCCAGTCTGAGCCACTGCATCCTGGGTGGGCCAGGCCCAAGCCAGAAACGTCTTTCTGCTTAGCGAGCAGCTGTCACTTCACCTGCCCCACTGCAGTGCAGAATCCGACTGGAGGACAGACCCGGCGCCTGAGCCTCGCTTGCCCCCCCCAGGCCAGATGTCACACTCATACCCCTCACCAGGCCACTTTCAAAGCTCAGCCCAGGGATGGGGAGATGGCTCAGTGGAATAAGCGCTTCCCCTGGCAAGCGCAAGGGCCTGAGTTCAATCCCCAGATCTGCCACAAAAAAAAAAAGCTCAGCCTGCTTTTTGTGTTTGAAGCTGGGCATGTGTCAGCAACAAGCTGAAGGATTTTTTTTTTTTTTTATTCCACACAAACAGGCCACATGGACACAACCCAAGCAAAGCATAGCTTTTCTAAAAGAAACATTTATTTTTGGAAAGCTGTGAGATAATAGCCCAATCAGCTCTGTGATAACGGAAGAGCCACAGTGTGCAGTGGTGGATAAGCGCGCTAGCCGATGACCCTGGGCAGCAGTTTGTCCCCTGGCCACTGACTCTGGGTGATGACATGCCAGGCCCCTGGGGGACGACAACTGAGGATACAAAAGTGCAGACACGGTAGTAGTTAGCAGCAGCCATGCTTGGTAACTGCTTATGTGTTTTTCGTACAGTTTGGGAAAGGTCAGGAAATCTGCAGACTAAAACAGCCCATCTTGGTCCCACCGGCGGCGTCCTGTCCCCTTCCTCGGGCTGCTGCCGCAGCTTGCTCTGACTTCCGCTCAGAGGAAAGCGCCCATTTCTTGCCTGTTAATACGAACCCAGTTGTGCTTCAGATAACCTTTAAATCCTACAGGCAGTAACTTAAAAACTGGTTCATTCTAGGTAAAACTGCTGTTACATCCAAGAACCGATGCTGGCAAAGAAGCCACGAGAGTGTCCAGCGACAGCCCCCAGCAGGAGCAGCAGCAGCTGTCCAGCTTGACAGGACAGCACTCAGGTACCCAGCGGGCAGTCCTTCAGAAAGGCCGCATGGGCGTCTAAGCCACACTAGACTAGAACTACCACCGGGAAAGGCTTGGCAGAGCGTTCTGTAGGAGCCTACCAACCACGGTGTAGAACTTGCCCTGTGGCAGAGGTGGCGAACCTATGGCACACGTGTTGTTTTTGTTTTAAAACGAAAGATGCTCACCTATGAGCTGGGCTTTTTCTACACTAAAACTTCAGTATTGAAGTTTAATTGCAGCATTGGCATTTTGCAATAAGCCTGTAGGTTGGGGTTCGTGCACTCTGATCTAGAAGGTTTGCCGTCGCTGCCCCGCGGCAGCCAGTGTTGTCTTCAAGTCAGCTGACGTAACACTTAAAAATGAATCCCCAGGTTATTCCCTTTGATTTGGAAACTTTTTTTAAACACTGACAAAAGAAATCTCATCCATATGATACAGTGCATGTTTTTAATGACTTCACATCACCTATATGAAAAATCAGACGTGAAGGTCAAATCAGAGCTTTGCCTTGGGTACCTTGTTAGACCAGTGCAATAATCTTTGGAGTTACTACCCAACTAAATCGCAAGGAAAGCCCACAGAATTGTCCTGATCACTCGTGAGCCAAAGGAAAACTGCCGTAACCACAGGGAGAGTGAAGGGTAAGCCTGAGGCCAGAACCCTTGTCGGCGCTGCCCGTCCTGCTGTGCCCGAGAGCGCTGCTGTGCCCAGGTCCTCCTGCCGGGAGCGCCACCGCCCTGACCCCCAGGAGCTAGGACAAAAACGTTTTCTCATTATGACTCAACTTCTGATCCCAGGTGCCTTTGACACATGGGAGCTGGTACAAGCACAAGAGCTGCACAGTAAGCTCAGAATAAAACAAAACGTGCAGCAGCTGAACACAGTCATCAGCGACATCTCTGCTTGGCTGGAAAAAACTGAAGCAGAGCTGGGAACTTTGAAGATGGCCGAGCCTCCCTCAGACATCCAGGAACTGGGCCTAGGCGTGCAGAGGCTGCAGGTGAGTTGCGGGGAGGGGGTCAGAGCGTGCTGCTGCATGGGATGAATGTACCAGGTTGTTCAGGGTGTTGGTGGCAGGCCACTCACGGGTGGCATGGTCAAGGTCGGTCTCTTACAAGTCACTTCTGTGACTGGCAGGAACACAGATACAGCTTTGTACAGACAGTGACCCCAGAGCGGGCTGGGGAAGTGGGCTTTAGAGTCCCTGCTGGCAGGAAGCCCTGCATCTCTACACTGCAGCGGAAGTGCAGGAGGCCAGTCGGGCAGTTCACGCCACCCCTGCAAGCCATGTGCGGCAGCCCCGAGCAAGGCCAGTTCACCCGCTGATGTCCCCTCTGGCCTAGTCTTGTTCTCTTACGGCAGTGAGGATTCATCACACACATAATGAGTCTGGGCCCCACAGCAGGGAGTGGTGCGGTTTCAGCTCCTGAGGCCTAGGGCAGGCGGCGTAGGGTGTCCCAGCACTCTGCATTTTTTCACTTTTATTTTACTCTGTGCATTAACAGAACAGGAGTTCCCCTTCAGTGAACAACATTACTGGGATGTCAAGGGGTGAGTGCAGGAGAGCTTCGTACACTTTATCTGGAAGACTTTTAATTAGGTCCAGAAATGGTAGTGAGGCAGGGGCTGTGGGCAGCAGAGTCTCTCAAGGCTTCCGGGCAGGCCGAGCTGAGCACCCAGGAGGCAGCCTCGGTCCGCAGGCCCGGCCGCCCGGTGCAGCCCGCTGCCCATGTAAGGCAGCACCCTCACCTGATGCTGCCCAGCCAGTCACGGGCAAGGTCACTTTCAGTTCGTGGCCACAGCCTGGAGAAGTGCATGGAAGATCCTTCCCTGCTGAGGTTCAAAGTTTTCAGGGCTCCTAACCTGATCTTTTCTTCTGGGGCAGGAGACAGCAAAAGCTTTTGACACCTACAAGGCTTTAATGGTGTCTGTCAACGTGAGTGCCAAGGAATCTCTGCCGAGCGAGAGCACCGAGTCCGCAGAGCTCCACCGTAGCCTCTGCCAGCTGGGCCTGCGCTGGGAGGCGGCCCAGGGCGAGATGGACAGCTGGAGGGCAAGGCTGCGGCAGCTGCTGCTGCAGTGCCAGGTACGCTGGCTCAGCCCAGGCACGTCCCCAGCAGCAGCCAGGCCCCGTGGGGGGAGCAGCAGCTATTTTTACCATCATCAGGCTTTTGGCCCAGCACTGTGCTTCACTGCTTACTTCTAAAGTGTGCCCCATCTCGCTGGCCCTGGGTCTCTTCACATGGGCTGGAGATGCCACCCTAGCACTGCCCCATCTCTGCCCTCTTGCCAGGGTAACTGGGAGACTTGGCCCAGTTTAGTAGTTGTGGGACTTCAGGCTGATCACGGAACCTTCTCGGCCTCAGTTTTCACATCTAAAAATGGGAGTTACATTAATGCCACCTCCCAGGACCCTTTATGGGACTAAATGAGGTGGCAGTGTATGTAATACATAAGTGCTTGGCACCTGCCCCTTCTGAGCCCTCCCAGCCTGTCTATCTGGGGGCACCCTGTAGCCCCTCCTTTCTGTTGGCACTTTCCACCTGATGCCTGCAGGTCTGCCCAGTACACCAGGTGTCCTTCCCTGCTTCCCGCTCTCCTGGGTTGGAGCGCTGGCTTAACACCAAGTTAGATGATGGGCCGAGTGCCAGGTCTCGATGGCAGCAGCGAGCTGCCTGCCAAGCAGGACCCTCCACAGTGCTCCACATACACCCCCGATGCATGTTGTGGTTTTTTTGTTTTTGTTTTGTTTTGCATGTTGTGTTTTAAGGACTTCCACCAGCAGAGTCAGAACCTGCTGCTGTGGCTGGCAAGCGCCGAAGACCAGAGGCAGAAGGCTCTTGCTGCCGACCTGGAGGCCGACCCCCGGGTTCTCCTGCACTGCCAGAAACAACTCCTGGTGCGTTTCTTCCTTGGGACCTCCACACAACCGCGGGCTGCTGTCGGCTCCAGGGCGTCCGAACCCTGGGCCACTTCCCAGCATGCCGTGCACTGTGGTACCAGTGGCCACGGTGACCTGATCTCAGCCCTCGTGTTGCCGTGGATGTCTCCCAGCAGATGGCTGTTGTCCTACAGCAGGGATAAACAGTCACAGCAAGAAGTCTTTGACTTGGGGGTTGGGGTGTTGACAACATCCTGAGAAACTTGAGGCCATTGAAATGGCATTAGAAGGATTTCTCTCATGAGTACAGTGGTTCCTTTGGCACCTACAGAAGCTTGGTTCTTGACCCCACCTCCACTGAAAATTTTGGATGCACAAGTCCCTTAAAGCACATAAATTATTTGCATATAACCAAGATAGTCCTCTTGGATGTCATCTCCACTGAAGACAGTACCTACTGTCATGTAAATGTGAGCAAAGAGTTGCTATGCTGTCTAGGAAGGAATGGAGAAGAGAGGCCAGTACGGCTGCCCCGACTGCCCCTGGGACTGGGGTATAGGAAGGCCGCCCCAGATGCTACTGGGGGAAGCAGGGCTGTGCTCTACTCCACAGCCAGGAGGAGCTGCGGGTGGTTTAATTTTTAACATTTTAAATTTAAAATTGCTGGCCAGTATTTTTAGAAAAAAAATATTTTTTGCTCTAAAGTCATTATAAAGCCCCACTCTAGAGCAGCGGTGAGAGAATGTCCTTTGGACTCACTGTCCAGCGGGGAGACCGCTACCCTTAGACGCCGTTAAACATGAAATGCAGCTCTTGTGACTGGAACCAAATTTTAATTTTGACTGACCAATAGCTACCTGAGGATGCCCACTGACACCTTGCGCATCCCCTTGTGTCTCCAAGCACCCTGACGCTGGCCTTTCTGTCACCATTCGTCTCCCTTGGCTTCCTGCCCAATAGACAAGGGCCCAGTCTGCCCACAACCCCATTCACTTCTTTTCCTGTACTTTCTCTTACAATTATTTATAAGTGAAAAAGAATAAAATTTAAAAGGGGTACAACCAACTCTCTGTGAACAGTGCTCTGCTGAGGCCTCAGACAGATGTAATCAGTAGAAGGTTCTAGAGTTGAGCAGCCCAGCACCCCTTTGTCATCCATCCTGGAGCCCAGAAAGCCTGGTCTGGCCACACCGGCTGCCCTTTAGACAACTGCTTCACACCCATTTTTACTTTCAGCAACTGGAAAAGGAGTTAACAGAGCGCCAACCTCAAGTCAACTCCTTACACGAGCTCTCTACCAGCCTCCTCCTCGAGGGGAACGGGGAGGAGTATGTTGAGGCTGAAGAGAAGGTCCACGTGATCAAGCAGAAACTGCAGCAGTTACGCGAGCAGGTGGCCCGGGACTTACTGTCCCTGCAGAGGAGCCAGGTGAGTCCAGCCGTTGCTGTCGTGAGTTAAGCTGTCGCAGGAGGCGTGCACCCGCAGGCAGGATTTGTGGCCTCGCAGCGGCAGGGAGACCACAAGCAGAGGGGCTGGCCCTTCCAGACCCCTGGGTGAGTTCTAGACGTGTGTTCTGCTCGTGGAAAGGGGCGATAACAGTAATACAGAGGCTGTTGGTGGGCTGGCATTGTGAAAGACAAGTGGTGGGAGTACGGAGGCTGCTTCTATAAACCTCTCGGGGGCTGGAGTAGAAAGACTGCAAGTTCAAGCTCAGACAGGGCCACTTAGCAGTTAAGTGAGACCTTGTCTCAAAATTTAAAAAGGTTTGTGGATGAGCTTACTGCAGAGGAGCTAGCTAGAATCCCAGGAATGAAAAGGAAAACAAGTCCCTCAAGCTTTTTCTCATTGTGACACGGCTTCAAGTCCTCTTCCTTGTCCACTTAGTTTACGATGTCACCCCCCTCAGAGCCAGTGGAATGGGCAGGCTGCAGCCTCCCGCATGGGGTGGGACCCTCCTCTCTGAGTCCCCGCTGTCTTCCCATACACCTGCGTGGGTCGTGGCTCGGCTGCAGGATCCTCTTGGGTGTATGTCATTAGCACCCCGCCAGTTGGGATGGCGCTCAGCACCAGTGCTTGGCTGTGCCTTGGTTACTCCCCTTCCTTGAGAAAATCTGTGTTGAAGTGAGGACAGCACAGAAGCCCCATGTCTGAGGAGAATGGGGTGGGGGCTTAAGACCGCGTGGAACACAGAGCCTCACGCTCCTGTGAACTCGGGGGCTGTGGCTTTCAGAACCCAGACCCAGCCCTGCCTGCCTTCGATGAAGTGGACGCCGGGGACCAGCCTCCTCCGGCACCCATGCCAGCTCCCCAGGCCAAGGTGAGCACCCTCCTCCGGGAGAACCATGCTGGGTGCTGTTAGTCCTGGGACTCCCGGGCCCCTCCAGGTATTACCTGCCGGCTGCATCTGCTTCAGCCCACTGCTGAAGGGAGACGCATGCTCCAGAGACCGAATGTGCTCAGATACCCTCTTTTAAACCTGACTCAAAGGCCCTCTTCTATTCACCATTGTTTGGGATGACGAGTTTCTTGATATCTCCATTAAAACAGGCTGGAACAGAGAACTCTTGATAGTTTAAACTCGTGATCACTGAACCTGAGTCTCAGATTATTACTTTAGTCCCAAAAGTGTTGCAGAAGACAAGCCTGACAACTCACCGGCTTCTTTGTTCCAGCAGTTCAGAGCCGAGGGGACCATGGAGGACGAAGATGAAGATGACAGTGACGGCAGGTAATGGCAGTCGAGTCCCGGCAGTGATCCCCGGGGGTCACCCTTCCTGTCATCCTTCCGGCTTGGCTAGTGCCACCATCCAGTCCTTGTAAAAATCTGACTGCTTTTGTCTGGAAAAGCCTGGCTTCTCCAGAATGCAACCCCAGCACCCGGCCCGCTTTGGGTCTCACTGTGTGGCTCTTCCTCTCCCTGTGGGCTGAGGGTCAGGCAGCGCGGGTGGTGGGGGTGCAGCCTCTGGACCCACCTAACTGGTCCGCCACCTCTTTGGCAGGGTGTCCGGCCCCGCTAACCCCAGCAGCTCGAAGCCACGGCGCTCCTTCCTCTCGCGGGTGATCCGGGCGGCGCTGCCCCTGCAGCTGCTGCTGCTGCTGCTGCTGCTGCTGGCCTGCCTGCTGCCCGCCTCCGAAGAGGACTACAGCTGCACCCAGGCCAACAACTTCGCCCGCTCCTTTTACCCCATGCTGAGCTACACCAACGGGCCGCCCCCCACCTAGTGGGTGGAGTGGGAGCACAGTGCCACGCCACCAGCCTGCCTGTCACAGGTGCCCAACTCAAAGCCCCTGACCGAGCTATCAGAGACTCATGTTGGCAAGGCTGGGACCTGTTTTAGGCGCCTCCCTCTGGGCTTGCCCAGGCCAGGGCTGCCCTAGGCATCCTGGCAAAGCTGGTCGACTCGTTGAACAGACTCTGGAAAGGGCAGTTTCCTGAGGAGCCACGCACTTTGTGAATCCTGACCTCTTTGTAAACCAGCATTATTTCAACATAGTTAACAGCGCCCATGAACGGTGGCGCGCTCGTCCCGTTGTGTATCTGAGAGAGACAAACAGATTCTGCCTTAGAAGTGGTTCAGAAGCTCAGGCACACCCTGAGCGCTGAGGGGTGGACACAGTCCCCTTCAGTGGGCAGCAGCAGCTCTCCTCCAATCAGCTAGCAAGTTGTGGCTACCAGTTAGAAGCCAGGGTGCTCTGGGCCCAGGCTTACTCTTTTATATTGCTCTAAATTTTTTAAGAAATTTTATTGCATGGATGTGGTTACTTGTGCATATTTTTTAACAATGCTGAATCTGTATAAATAATGTAAACTTCGATTTTTTAAAAAATCTGATTTTAGCTCAAGCTTTTGACTAATGTACAGTAAATGCCAAGCTACAGACTTGATAGGGATGTTTTTGTAAGTTAATTTTATAAGACTTTTCAAAGAGACACTTCAGGTGTGGTTGAATGGGGGGAGGGGTACAAAAACTTGAAGCTATTTGTGATATGTACAACTCAGATGTTTCTCATTAAAACATAAAATTAGCCAAAGCACGGCCTCAAAGAGGGTCAGTGGCATGCTCGATTTTCCAAAGAACGAATTATTTAAAAAATATTTTGGAGAGCTCTTTATCCTACTTCTTTTCTGCTGAATAGATGAGTTCTAGAGCCTCAACTCATCCTGTGACGGGGCCCCTTGTGCACAGCTGTGGCAGAGGGGACGAGGCTACCCTGCAAGAAGGTGGCTGTGCACACAGCTCCCCCCTGGGCTTCCCCTGTCCCCGCCCTTCCTGAAGGTGTTGCAGGTTAAGAGTCCATTACCCAAAATGCTTGAAACTAGATGTGTGGACTGGGGGCTTGTCCGGCTTGGGGAGGAACTGCATATAGAAAATAAGCTCCCTGGGGGATGGGACCCAGGTCTATACAAGAACTCACCTGTGTCCTATACTTCACACACAGCCCGAATTATGGAGTGTTTTTAGTAATTTTGCACATGAAACAAGGTTTCATGGTGTGGAATTTTCCAGTTGTGATGTCCTGTTCTCAAAGTTTTGGTGTGGGGCTGAGGATGTAGCCCACAGAGGCTCTAAGTTCCATTCCTGGAGGAAGGAGGGGGTAGTTTGAGCTTGTGGAGCTTTTTGAGTGCGGGTATTCAGCCTGGGACAGGTACTTAAGTGTCTAAACTGATCTTATAGGCAGAACTACCTGCTTTTCACAGAAATCAACTTCCACTAAACAAAGAAGGTCATTCCAACCTCCCCAGATTTGAAAGTTACTGACCCAGTCCTTAACTGCGCCACCTGGCGGCAGCACTGATGGGCCCGCCCAGTCCCCAGCCCAGTACAGTCCCCTCTCCTGCAAAGCTCCTACCTTAGGAGACCAGGAAGCCAAGTGGTATCTGAAAGCTGGGCTTGCCAAGGGGGGTTCCTCGGCGTGAACAGCCACATGGCCTGCGCAGTTAGCCAGCAGCTCCGCAGCCGAGGCACCATCAGAGGAAAATCTGTTCACTTTACCTTCAGTGTCTTAAGTTGTCAAATTGTTTAATGGACATGGGAAGTTGTGTTTCAAAGTATTTTAACTCATCAAAATGAATCGATCATCCTAGAGGGGAGTACTGTACAAGTGAAAATGTCACACCTTTTCCCTTAAACCACTGAGCTGCTTAGAGGGTCCCCATCCAATATGATGTAAATCTGTCCCCGCTCTGTAAGGGAGGTAAAGCTTTCTGAGGACTATCCTGCCCTGGAGCCATGAAAGATGCCAGCTACATGTCAGAGCCTCATTCTGGGCATCAGTAGTGGTGCCTCCAAGGTAAGTCCAGCGTTGCACTTGATCCCCAGCGCCAGAGAATCCTGCTGCCTCATTCCTTTCCCAAGCCTGGGTAGCCCCAAAACCCTAGTATCCGCTCATCTCATCTGTCTTGCACTGTCACACTTGCATCTTCTCTTTCCCCCTTCCAAGGGAAGGTTCCAAAGGAATATTGGCACAAAGACAACTTCAGTATGAATGAATCGGGGCTGGGCGTGGTGGTACATGCCTGTGATCCCAGCACTCGGGAGGTTGAGGCAGGTAGATCATTATGAGTTCAAGACCAGTTTAAGACCAGCCTGGGCTACAAACTGAGCTCAAGGCCAGCTCGAACTGCAGAGCAGAAAAAAATGAATTCTTTTCTCCCCATCTTTGAAGATATGCTACTAGTTAACTCAGATGGGAGTTTCAGAAAGTCTACCCAAATGATTGAGGCAGGGTGCCCCAGCACTTACACATTTGTAGGTGCATTTTATGCACACAGCACCTGCAGCCATAGATCTCAAGTGATTAGATGGCCAAAGTGTAGATTGTTCTATTCAGGAAGCTCAGCTGAGGGCAGAGGTGTAACTCCTGACGGTGCTCAAGCATCAGGGTGACCTGCCTTCTCGGGGGATAAATTTTCCATCAAGTTTCCAAAGGGCTCTATAAACCCGCGGCAGCCCGGAGCTCGCGGAATGCAGACACTCTTGAGCCTAGACGCTGTAAGCTCTCATACTGAACTCCCAACAAATACATTTTAAAGACCAAAATTATGAAAAGCAGTTTATTATATCACATTAAACTTCTTTGTGCAGCAGTTTCATAGACATTAAAGAGACAGGAAAAATACCACCAAGAGGAACAGAAAGCAAGCCTCAAAGCCTTTCATACGTTGCTTAAAAGGCCCACATTTCAAAGCCTGTGAATGGTGCTCAAATTATTCTAATGGTACACAGCATGTCTGGAAAAACAAAACAGAAGGACAAAGTATAGCCAACAGCTGGCTCTGAAGTGCCCAGGACCACAGCACGACAGTTCCGGAACCAGTATTCATGGTGTTTAGACACTGACAGGAAGATACAACATCAATGGTAGAGTTATCAGGAAATATAGGGTGGCATCCAACTCCAGCCCTTCACAGACGGGAAACCCACTATCGACAGCGGCTGGCCCTACAAGGTGACTAGGATCCTTGGGACTAAAAAAATAATAAAAATTTGTGACTTCAAAGCAACAAAAATGGCAACATAGGGTATCAGAGACGGCGCACACCACGGATCTGCCACTGGAGCCAGCATCTCAGTGAGCTTGAGAGCCACGAAGAACAAGTGCGTGTGTACGCATGCTACGGCTTACCAGACTCCACGGGGAAGCGAGAACTCGTGAGCAATGGGAGACGTTTCACCTGGGTGAGTTTCCTGCGAAGGCTTCAGAAAAGCAGTAACAGAAGGAGCAGGTAATGGCAAACATGCCTCGTCTCTGAGTCCAGGCCGGGAGGACAGGAAGAGAAATCCATCTGACTTGTTATCTGCCTGTCACTGCTGCTGTTCTGTGAAGATTCACGCACCCCCATCTAAGCGCACGGAGAAGGCAGCGACAGCAGAAGACAACCAGAACCAAACCGCGGCTCCGTCACAGGCCGAGCAACACAAACCTGCACCTGGGAGTTGTGCTATCCAGGCAAAAAGAACTGAAGTGGGCTCCTCCCTTGGCCATCAGTAGTTTCCTGACCTAGAGCAGGTCACCTTGCCCCTCTGGGCTTTAATTTACATACGTATAATGGATGGACCCAAACTCCTACATCAGGAGTCCACACGCTCTATAGGACTGTTCAGGAAATTAGGAGTTTCAGGTATCAAAGGTAGGCCCCCACTGCAATTTTAAAATATTTTTCTTGGGCTGAAGAATACAGGCCAGTGACAGAACACAAAAACAGTTCTTATAATTAAGATTTTATCCTTGTAGTGGCAGGGACGGAGCCCAGACTCTTGTTTTGCACACACTAGGTAAGAGTTCTACCACTGGGCCACGCCCTCAGCTCTTGAACTTAACCACCTGAACTGTGCTGCCGGCCGCTCCCTTGAACTTCTGTCACTTTGTTCCCTGTGACCATGAGTCAGAAAGTTAGAGGGTTAAATGTGGAAGAGTTCAGCAGTGAGGACTCCTGCACACAGGGCTCACGATGCGCTACTTACAACACTGTGACTTTTGTTTCTTCGCGTAGCCTTTATTGTGCTCTTAAAAAGGTTTAGCAGCTTAAAAAACTGTATCAATGGTGGTGCCGTAACCCCAGCAGTCTAGAAGGCTGAGACAGGAGGGCTGCAGGTGCCAGCTAGGCAGCTTGCGTCTCAGAAAGTAACAAGGGCTCAGTGTGAAGACGCTGGGCTCAGTCCCAAACTACCACCAAGAGACAAAAAGTCACATCTTATTAAATAAAAATATTTTGTTCAAAATAGAACTCAACACCTTCAATTCGAAAAGATGTCATCAATACAATCCCTTTTGCAGATGGAAAGAAAAACCAACCTTATTTTCACATGCTAGAAAAGTCTAGAATTTCTTCAACTTAGCGCATATATATATATATATATATATATATATATATACATATATATATACATATATATGTAGCTCTGCCGGGAATTGGTAACTGCTTTTTTTTCTAAAATAGCCAGCTTTCCTGCTGAGTTAGTAGGTGAAGTGATCCAGATAAAGACAGTCAAACTGCAAAGCCCTGGTGGAATCTGCACTGTTTTCTCTTGGATATGAATAAGGATCCCAGATTTGTTATTTGGCAGACAGTTCTGTCTCCTTGATTTTTTGAGAAAATTCTCTTCATGGGTAATTTTTGGGTCTAATCCTTTGTAGTTAGCCCTGGTTTGTGACACACCTAGGGACAGGCAGAGGGGATGGGAACACAGGGAAGTTCACCAGACAAAAGGCACTGTGGACCCCCAGCAGCACGCTCCCCGGCTGCCCCCACCGTCCGCACTGGGGACAGCCAGGCGCTCCAGGAATCGGAGGGAATGCTCTGGGTTACAGATGCTCCACACGAACCATTTTATTAAAATCTGTCTTATGACCCCGGTATTCGTCACTCACGCCTTTGCAGTCTAGGCCAAATCCCATTTATCTCCTGTGATTAAGCTTCTCTTGTTAGGACAGCAGAAGGGAATCCTGCCACGCCAGTGTAAGGCAAAGCTGACGATCGCTATCCCGTAATACAGCAAATGTAGCTTGGTTTTTATTCAAAAATCTAGGTCCTGCTCACGGTTTCCACCAGGTCCTATCTGCCCTATTTAACACCTTTAAAAAGGAAACAGTGAGACCTGTGCTGAGCTCTGGGAGAACTCTTGCCCTAAAGAGGCACGGGCTCTGGGAGGACTGGAGACACCCAGACAGAAGCATCCGAAAAAGCAAACACTGAGAAACAACTAAAATACAGCACATCAATACAGCACCCTGCCATAAAAGTGTCATCCTTACAGGACATACTTGGAGATGGGGACAGATGTTCAAACTCTTCATCTGGAGGGGGAGAGGCCAGGGATGCTCAATACAACAAGCACCTGTAGAGTGCAGGCCACGTCATCTTCATCCCACTTGCCCAGACCCCAACCAAGCACCCAGCACCCAGCAGGCCCTCAGGCTGGATGAGCCTAGCCCGAGAGGAATGATGGAAAGCGCCACATCCCCTCTTGGGCTAAATTCCAGTGCAG
The DNA here is from genome assembly GCA_002564285.1 of Tympanoctomys barrerae. NCBI lineage: Eukaryota > Metazoa > Chordata > Mammalia > Rodentia > Octodontidae > Tympanoctomys > Tympanoctomys barrerae. Next base: position 6,104 of record NDGN011336746.1, on the reverse strand, counting down.
TGAAACCCACAACCTAGAAGCAGGCAGGAGAACGTGTGGGGAGTTACTGGAACAGCCACTGGACGAGCGTCACATGGATGAAACACGCACTCACACGGGTGTGTACCAGACTTGCACCAAAGGTGCTCGGCCACTCGTGTCCAATCTGACACCCTCCTTAGGTATCAAAAAGCAATCTAGGCAGGATGTGGTGGTGCATGTCTATGACGTCTGCTACTCAGGAAGCTGAAGCAGGAAGATCTTAAGTTCAAGTCCAGCCTCGGCAATTTAGCGGGATGCTGTTTCAAAATTTTATAAAGGCAGTAGGGGGTGACTGAAGACGTAGTTCTGTGGCAAAGCACTTGCCTAGCATGTGCAAGGCCCCAGGTTCAATCCCCAGTATGGGGGAAAGAAAACCCTAAAAAAATTAACTCCACTAGAACTAAGCAACGGCTGGGACCTCAGTCTGATGTTTTGCTTTTTAGTTTTCTTTACCTAGTAGCCTCTTAGACAGAACTAACAGAACTCGGAGGCTGCCGTCTCTGGATCTGGCTTCCTACTCTCTGGCCAGCTGTCCCTTCTGGGTTATCAGTGGGAGATTCTAGGCAGCCAGAAAGGAAGAAAACCGAATTCCAGGCTAACACCGTGCCCTGCTTCCTATTTACCACACTTCTATTTTCTGTGCTGAGTCTCTCTAAAGCTGTACACTGTCACTAAGAAGTTTTGAACTGCCTCCACATCAGTGTCCCCAGCTCTACATCCAAGGGCTTGAGCAACAGCTAAGCCTGACCTTTAGTAAAACTGCACCAATATCAAAATCAAGAATTATTCAAGTTCTCTCTAGCAGGAACTAACCCTTATAATTACTTTCAATCTTCCCAATGACTTAGTAAATACAGGATGTGCTACCAAAATAAACTTATTTTCAAAAAGAAAATATTTCATACCATATTGCACGGTAATTTCTAAAAGCATTACCACAAAAGATCAATGTGGTCTTTTAATTGCCCACTTCCAGAGTAGAACTATTAAACATGGTATGCACTTTTGTTCCCCAAAAAATTGTCTGAAAACTTCAGCTTAGTAAAAATACCATTTCAGAGGTGCTTTATCTTTGTTTCCTATTTATATTCCATTTAGATGAAGAAGTTTTATTGTTTGTCTCACCCAGCCCACCATACAAATGTTCTGATAATAAAATATTTTAAGAGCACCCTGGGGTTTAAAAAAATTCCTTTTAGCTATAAATAATTACCCTGACTTTCTCCTTTCGGGGAAGAGCTCTCACACCATGAGTTCTTGTTGAATAGTGGCCTTGTGGCTGCTCTGCTAGGACACACATGGAACATTTCTCCACAGAACACACCACGCACATGCCCAGCCCCCACTGTCTGTCCCTGTGTCCCCTGGGTGGCTGATGTGGCACCTGGGATGGCTCCCCCGACTGTGCAGCCAAGACGCCGTGGAGGCACTGTGACTAACCATGCCAGAGAATGCCTGTCCCTGCAACCCCAAGGCCTTCCTGTAGCACACACATGAGGGCTCCTGGGACCTTCAAGAAGGCCAAACTCCAGGAGCGCAGCGATTTTAATGTCCCGCAACCCTTCGTGAGAGTGATCACACACACAGCACAGACGCAGGCCCCAAGGAATCAGCAAGCACACTGAATGCAAACCCAGAGGGATGAATGGCGCAGAGACTGCAACAAGGTCTGAGGAGAACGTGGCTCACGTCTCGCCTGACCACGGTCTCTAGTCCTTGACCAAATCCCGTAACATGACGTCAACCCTCACAGGCCTGTGAGGTAGGTGTATGACACTAGCTAAGGGATTGTCACTGGGGTTTCCACCCTCCAATCACATGACCCAGAAGAGAGCGGACAAAGTCAGTGCTAGGTGAAGTGAGGGCCGCCCGGTGAGGGCCTGTCCACCTCCTCTAGACGGTCATGTTCTCTCCCCTCTACTTTGCGACACTGCCAGTCAGATTTCCACCACTCACTCCGAAACCTGTAAGATGTTTTCTAAAGGGGTGGGAAGGGGAAGGAAGTGAGACAGGAACCACAGACAGCCCATAAAGCCATGCAAGATGGAACCCTGCATCCCAGTGTCCCCCTTCCTGGCACAAGGAAAGCTGTGAGAGTCTGACCACACTGGTGGGAAGGGAGGTGAGGAAGATGGTGCCAGGCTGAGCTACCCCAACCCAAGGAGGGATGCTCAGCGGGGAGACGATGAAACCCAGGCTCAGGACCTACTGGCGTGCAGCTTCCACCGTGACCTCCTCCGTGGGCCTGTTTACCTCGGGGCCAGGCGTCACTGAGCCTGTGGCTTCTGGGAGCCCTCCTTGTTCTTACTGTCCTCTGCCGAACTGCACTCGGACCCTGGTACTGAGGCCTTGTACCCGCGAAGCGTGTGAGCATTCAGCATCTCCAGCAGCAGGTCGTACACTGGGACCACGTTTTTGCACTTCATGCTGAGCAGATGTTCCATGCCCTTGTTACTATGGGGACAAAAAGCTGCTGAGGTTCTTTCCCTGAGGGAGCCCCAGCACTGAAGTCCTCCCCAGGCCCCAAGAGCACAGCCAGCCCCCGACCCACGTGCCCTCCACCTCCCCACCCCCTTCCTCCAGCACGTGTCTGGTACTCAGTTCTGGACAGGGCAAAGCAGATGTCCTCTGACTTGTGCGTCCTACCCCCTCCCCCTGCGGCCTGGCACACGGCAAGTCAATTCTTGTCACTCATGGGACTTGGTTCCCATAAAGCCACTACAAAGCCTGAATTAGCAAGTCCTCAATCATGGCTTCTAGGGGAAATATCCAGCGGGTTCCTACAAGACTGCTCACAACATTTTGACCAACCAATCACTGCACAACCCTGCATGTGTTTCTGTACGGAATCATTATTTAATATATATCGTTGCTTCATTAACAATGAACTCACGGGCCGGCCAAATAGCTCAGCGGATTAAAGTGTGTGCAAGCAGGCACAGGGGCCCGGGGTTCGATCCCCGGGCCTGTCAGTCAGTCCCTGCCCCCAGGGTGGGCTGGAACAGCATTGAGACCTGACGTAGTGGTGTGCACCTGCAAGCCCAGCTCTTGGGAGGCTGTAAACAGGTGGATCACTAGGAGTCCGATCCAGCAGTAAAACCCTGAACACCCTGTAGACCCTTCCCTAAAATACAAAAAAACCCCAAAGAACTCACAGCTAACGGTGCTATAACTTATGCCTGAAAGACACGTATGCAAGACGTTTGTCTTCTCTGAAAGGTTCACCTCAGCGTCCTTGCACTGAGGAACACTAGAGAACACGCTCAGCCCGGCCCAGGGAGTGCTCTGAGCAATGAAATTATACACAAAAAGCAAAAAAGCGAACACCTGGCTCTAAATAGCGTAGAGGACACGAAGAGCCAGACAGGACAGCAAAGAATCTCCTTGTCCAGCCTCCGCTGGGAATGTGCGGACTGAGCAACTAAAGATTTTTTGTCACTCCTGGCAGGACCTCAAAAGCGCCACGGATACTGGTTCCGGAGGTACAAATGAATCTTTCCAAGTGGGCAAGCACCAAGGAGCAACTCTGCGTTCTGCAGAGGGCTGTGGGCTTCTTGAGAGACAACAGGTGCTCGGTCCCCATTATTTCCTCCCCTGTGCTAAGATTCTCCCCGGAGCCCCTGGACCTCACTCCTGGGGCGCCATTACCTCCCCTCCCCAGACAGCCCCTGTTCCAGCAGTAGCGCCTGCTCAGTTGATGTCTCCTGACCTGGAATGTGCTCCGTTCACAGCCTTGCCTTCCTGTACCTGATGGGAATTTAGCTCTCATCCCTACTAGTCGCATGTTGTCTGGGGAAACAACTCTGATGAGAGGCTTTCTGGGCTTCCCCAAATCACCAGCGCTGGCAGCGGCGGCAGGGGACGGGGGACCCCCAGAGAGCCCAACTCAGCCATTCATAAAGACAAAGTGTGCCGTCAGCCCAGCGCGGGTATGGAGGGATGGCAGTTCATTTTAGGAAAGAAAGCGCTCCTCTGGAGACTATGAGCAAATTCTAAGCCCTAGCAACCAAAAATCAGAGGAGCCCCTCCAGGGTACCATGAAAATCCTATAAAATCCCACATGACATTCATTCCGTGTCCACTGTGTGCCAATCTTCGGTTACAGGGGTGCACACTGATGCCCCCCACTCTTTCCCAAAAAGGTGACTGTTCTAACACCCACCTCCAACCTGCAGGCCCTCCCCCCCAGCTCTGCACGCACAGCCCCGCCCCCAGGGAAGCAGCTGCCGCAGACTGTACCTGATGTGCCTGACGTGGGACAGCAGCATCAAGAGATTGGCCAGGCGGACGGACTGCTGCTGCGGGGAGATGCCGCTCTTGCCGATCACCCAGACCAGAGCATCGGTCACGGCGTTCAGCAGGTGAGTCAGCTTCCGGCTGCTCTCCGCCTCCTGGGACGCCGCAGCCAACGGATACATACCTGGACAGAAACGAGGGCCCCGAGTCACCGCTCTGAGCACAGGGCAGGGCGCGCAGCACTGAAGCAGGTCACAGGCTCGCTGCCGCGAAAACCAAAGGACCTCGCACCACCCACCAGGCTGCAACTGTGGCCTTACCAAAGGAGTATGTCACCAGTTCCCTCAAACCAGGGACAGGGGGTGAGGTGGTGAGATGAATTTCAGCCTTAGCCTTGGGAGATACCCCCTGTGGGGAATTTAACTGGTGATGGTCAATGCTGTGACGGCTCCCGGTCCACCCGGCCTGGTCCTGTGTTCAATTTTCCTCTGACTCTCAGATCTGAGATTCTACTGCCTCCCCATTATGGTGAAATAGCAAAACAACAGCTCGGGTAAGACCTCCTCCTCTCCACCCCTTGTAAACACTACTCCCTCAGTGCCTTGAACCACTGGCTTTTCATTCCAAAGTAAGAATACATAAATATCTGAAATCAACCCAGGAGCTTCACGGTTGACTCTAATGAGAATGCGGGACAGCTGGTGTGCTCCATCAGCCACAGAATTTGTCCTGCAGTCTTTGCTGCTTCTGCTGGCATTTTCAGTGTGAATGAGGCAACTCAGTTCAATTAAGTTCAACTGGAGGCCTGCCCCTTAGCTCAGTACTTTAAGTGGCTGCTTCAACAAAGCAGTCAGGCTCAAGTTGCTGTGGTTCGATCCTCACAACTCAAGCCAGCCGAACCTGCCCTGAAGGCATTCGGAGAAAAAAAAAAATCCTTCAATTAAGTTCAACTCACCTACAGCGTGGGACACACAGAGGCAACGATTACTAGCGCTGCGCCCCTTCCAGGAGCCTCTGCACGCCCAACTCGCGACACACCAGCCTCGGCCCGCTCTTTGACCCACTGCGTCCCTCACTGTCCACACCGCTGCCCACCCTCCTGGTGCTGTGGGACCGTGGCTTCCTCCGGAGCTCGGCATCCTATCTCCCACACCCGAGCAGGTGCCGCCCTGCAGCAGCACCACTTCCTGCTCCAGAGCTCTCACCTCCCTTCTCCATCCTTCCTTTCTGCTTTATTTATATCCACTCTTCTTCCAATCACAGCCTGGCCCTGAACGTTCTTCCGGAAGCTTCTCTGACCTCCCTATCTCTGCACCCAGGGTCTCAGTGAGCTCTTACTTGAGACCCGAGGCCGGAGTCTGCTTGGCCCCAAGGTGCCCCGAGCCCCTGGCCACCCTCAGCGAACTGCAGCTAAGCGTGGAGGCCCAGCTGCTGCCCAGGTGTCCTTGTGTGTGCCTCACCCAGCACAAAACACATGTGGGAAGAAGTAGACTGAATTCACACAGGATCTAAGTTTCACAATTTTTTAACCAATCATACTATCAAAACTAAAATGTTTATGCACATTTTAGGTACACAAAAAATTACCGACTAAAAGTACAAATGAGAATTTTATTTATTTATTTATTTGAGACAGGGTCTGTGTACTTCAGGCTGGCCTTGAGCTCACTCTGTAGCCCAGTATGGCCTTGAACTCAGAGACCCTCCTGCCTCAGCCGCTGAATGCTGAGCGTACAGGTGCACATCACCACACGCAGCCAATTTATTTTTTTTTTATTTCAGAATTTTATTGATAAACAGCAATTAGACAGTTTCAAATCACATCGTTAGGACAGATTCAACAATTA
>NDGN011336729.1:0-12376 GCA_002564285.1 Tympanoctomys barrerae | reverse complement strand
ATAATGTAGATGACCTCAAACCACGATACCGTCTATGGAATCTGCAAGCCAGGCTGTGTTCAAGGTGCTGTGGGAGGTGGTGGCAGGGCTGAGTATGTCTGGGTGTGCCTCGCTGCTGTGCTCACTTCAGCACAGAGGCTCCAGTTACCTCCAGGGCAATAGGCTGAGCCCAGGCTCTGCCTCCCAGGGCTCTCCTGTACCCATTCTATAGTCATCAGGCCCATGGAACCAGACAGTGCACAGGGCCTCAGTGAAGGGACATGTGCTTCAGAGAAAACAGGTATGGAGCTGAGACCTTATATGGAGCAGAGCAGTCCTGTTCTGTACAGGGCCATGGAGCCCTACACTTGCATGGCCTCCTGAAGATGTGAGCGACTTTCTGTACCAGTGTCCTATCAGTAATAAGACCAGAGAGCTCATCCAGTCTCCCCCCACACCTTGCCCCATACCAGCTCAATGAGCTTAGCGTTGCTCTGGCTGTCTAGAACCTCAAGCAATTCTCCTATCTCACTCTACTGAGCAGCCCAGGCCCGCAACACTATACCCAACATATTTTTCTTTTGATTTCCCTCTTAAGTTTCTTAGCACAGTTGTTTTTAACCTGTCTTCAGATATAAGACAAACATTTGGCCGTAATATATCCACAGTGAAAGAGAACAAAGCTGTGAGGACCTAAGGGGAGAAAATCCAAGCAAAGGAGTTCAAATACCCAGGCTAATCCTGGCCTTGGCTGACCCACAGCCCCTACCTTCTCTTTGAGCACGGTGCCTCGCTCCTTCAGTAGGTAGTTGATCATGACAGTAGCTGCTCGAGAACAGTTCTTGTCAGGGTCTCCCAGGCCCTCAAACATATTTAACAAGAGGCTGATGAACTGGTCTGGTGGGAGGCGCTTGGCAATAATCTAGGAGAAGAGTGGTACCAGAAGAACAGAGGTGGGGTTGGCCCCAAACACTAATCCTTCAAGTGGAAAATCTCAGGCTTCTCTCTTCCTGCCCCTCCTCACCTTCCAATCCTGGATGGCTGTTGGAAGGTAGTCCCTGGGAAGCTACAGGGCTGGTGTTCCTGACCAGGAGGATAAGGAAGTATCCTGCCATGGGCACAGAAGGCCTACGGCTGCCCTAAAGTTCTGCAATGGATACAGTTCCTTTCCTTCTCTTTTTATCAAGGGAAACTAGCCAGGGAAGATGGCAGTGTCACAGTGGCAGATACCAGGGCACTTGGCTCCTGCTATGCCCTGATGGGGCCAGGGCAGGTCCCTGCTCTCAAAAAGAGCCTTGGTGACTCCTTCCCTCCCTCTTTCCTTTGATGGAGACCCAGGTCTGGGAAGACTGCCCAGGAAGGGGCTCACAAAAGATTCGGTGAAGGAGGGACACCTCTGAATGGTCTCTCAGAGTACACGAGGTAGGCATGTGGTAGGAGGAGCACCCCAACTCACAGCCACCACCTCCAGACTATAGTGAGATAAAACACCTCTGCCAGCTGGAACCCAAGGAAGGGCCCACCACTGGCCCCTATTAGGTGGGCAAGCAAGAGGCCATAGCTGACCAGTTCATGTGGCTCTCAGTGGGCACTGGGTCAGGGCAGGAGGCTACAAACATAAATGCTACTACAGCCAGCCTGACTCTGCTCTAGAAACCAATATCTTAAGTGAGTGAGCAGGCTGGGGTCCAGGTGGCAGCAGCCACTGGGTCAGCTGGGCCTTGAGCCCTCACTGCCTCTTCACTATCTACCAAAGCCTTGCCACACACAGCGTCATTCTCTTGTGTGTACTATGGTGCTCCACATAGAGCCCCTAGGCTGTTGGCCAGGTATGGCTCTAGAGGAGTTCTCTGATTGAAACGCACATCCCCTGCTCTGTACATACAGGCCCCATGGCACACCTGCAGAGCCTAGAGGATCTACCTGCCCTCTCTGAAGTTGATCTCAGTCTCAAGAGCCATAACCCCTCCTTCCCGAGCATATGTCTTGGCAATACCTGGGCGATGCTGTGGCAGGCATGGAAGAGGACAGTAGGGTCAGCATGCACGAGGCTGTCTCTGAGAGGGAGGAGCCGCTCAGCCACTTCATCACGGTATTCTCGGGAGAAGCCTGAGTAGAAAGAAGTCAGACTGAGGCCTTTCCTAGGCATTCTACAACCAAATTTTATGCCTGATCCCTCCCACCTGGCCTCGCACCCTGAGCAGAGCTCACCCTCATAGCCCAGCTGCAGGTAAAGCAAGGAGTGGATGCAGTTCACAGCCTCCTGGCGGGTGGCAGGCCACAGGTCCGCACAGCGGGGGGAGAAGAGGCCAACAAGGAGGCCCAGGTTGTGGAAGGGCACCAGAGCCTGGGGGGAGACAGGACAAGGGGGCAAGGCTTTTGGAGTGGAAGGGATGGGTAAATACAGTTTATACCCCCAAAGACACAGAATAAGGTCCTATGGACTGTGCCCTGCAGTCCTGGGCCTTCTCTGTGGCAAATCAGCTCCCAGCGAGTTCCTTTCCCCAACCCCTCAGTGTCAGATCTGTTTAGCTCAGCTGAGCCAACCATTCCTAGTCCAAAGTGTCCCATATAGTGGTGGGGAGAAGCAAGAATGTGGAGGTAAAGAAACTATCAGGGAAAACGAAGAGGAAACCCCTAAAGGGGTAACACAAGGGGAGGAGGCACATAACCCCCCCCCCCAAGTCCATCTCTCAAGTCTCTCTCCCCCACAGTGCTGACTCTTCCTCTTCCCTGGGCCTTGCAAAACCAGCTACCCTCTGCCCCCACACACCTGTTCCAGACTCCCTTACACCCTCTCTCAGCCCCCAGCACTACACAGGCTCCAGACATTACTGCTTCTGAAACTCAAACACCTCCCAGTCCACCACTTATGAGAAGGAAGCATTTCAGATCAAGAGGGAAAGGCTTCTAGGTGCTGGGTGTAGGACCTCAGTATGGATGGCTGCTGCTCTTAGGTAAGATTCATCACAGCCCTGACCAAGATGAACTCCAGTCAGACATCATGAAAAATAGGCTGTGAAAGAAGGCAAGTTCACAAAGCCCGTGGACACTGAAGCCATAGCCATCAAGAAACCTGCAGATTTGGCCACATAAAGAATGTTCTCGTATATTAAAAACAAAACTACCAAAAGAAAAGGCTCCGAATGGTCCTGGTAGGTGACAAATAGATGTTTGAGCCCAGCATGGTGGTTCACACATATAATGGCAGCACACTGGAGGCTGAGGCAGGAGAATCATAATTTTGGGCCCAGCCTAGGCAAGTGGGACCCTGTCTAAACATAAAAAGTGGGCTGAGGATGTAGCTCAGTGTGAAGACTTTAGTTCAAAACTGAAGGGAAAAGAACAAAAGCCAAAACCAAAAAGATAAGGCCTAGGAACTAGCTCAGTGGCACTAAGCCTTTGCCTAGCCAAGCCAGCATGAGGTCCCAAGTTTGATTCCCAGTATCCAAAAAAAAAAAAAAATCCAGAATCTGCACCTGATAAAAGTTCTCATTAACACTGACCGATGCTTCTGGACTAATAAAAATTAAACACTGCCAATCAAGTCAAGCAGTATAGCAGTGAAGACATGGGTACTTGTGAGCCCCAGCCATGGCTGAATGAGCTCAGAGCTGGGTCTTGGGAAGGTGCTGCCTATGACAGGTCCTCAGTCTATTTCAGAGCTGGAGCAGGAACTAGAAGGCGGCCTAGACTGAGCACCACATCAGAGTTCCTGAGCCCAGAGACCTACGGAGAGGATGCAGGACATCGGGGAAACAGTACTCACACTGACTTGAAGGTGCTCCAGGAAGTAGTGTAACAGGCGGGCACTCAAGCCCAGTGCCCGCGCCCTCTCATGGCCCCGTGGGGACTTGATCCATGGGCTCAGGTGCTGGGAAGAGAGGAACTTCACACAGGTGCCAGTCTGGGGGCATCCCAGGAGGACAGGGGCCTGTGCACCTGAGAGCCAGCTCAGCATCCCTTCCAGGCCACCACTGTCTCTGGAGGACCAGGCAGGCACATGGTATGGCTTCTAACTCAGGGCCCATTACAGTTTGCCCTGCCTTGTCCTCTGTCCAGAGCTACCAGCAAGGCCAGAGGCTACACTTCTAGGTGAGGGGCCCCACCCTTCCCCAGCCCACTGTGGTGCTGAAAGGAGTGGGAAGGACATGCTAACAGGGTCTATGTCCTGCCATCGCACCAGCCCCAGATGGTCAGGTGCTTGTGTCCAGGATGAGTGTTCCTCCTCCTGGTACCATGAGATGGGGGAAGGGACATGCTGTATAGCCCTCACTGGGTCACCACTGTCCTTGTGTGTCAGGTAGGGGCACTGCCTGCTTGCTCAAAGACACCCCCTATTGCAGAGTGTACACAACTGTTCCTACAATGCCCTTCCACCAGTGCCATCCCCAGGACTGCATACTACTACATACCTCAACTATGACTTGCAGGCCCTGGGGGGTCATGTTCCACTGCAACAGGCTTGTCAGCAAGTCTTCAAGAGCACAGATTGTGTCCAGGTATAGGGACTAGAAGGAAAACCAGACCACCCCGCACCCCAGGTAATCCCGTCACTCATGTGGCCTTCCCAAGGTTTCTGCAGACATTCACATGGCGAGGGAATACAGTACCTCCTGGCAGCCATCATTCTCTCCCTGAGGCTCAGGAAGCAGGCCCATGACACTATGTAGGCAACCATGGATCACATCAGCCTGTGCCTGCTCTTCTAATGGTGGCCCCAAAAAGCTGAGCATCAAGTTAAGGGTCCCTAGCCATGATTGTGCACCAAGTCTTCCCTAACCAGCACCCCAGAAACCTTCAGACCGCTGTAGATGGTACAGCCACACAGCACATACACACACATAATACAGAGGCAGGGAAGGATACACCAGGTGGGCGCAGGTGAGCATGGCTTTTTTCCGAAGAGGTGTGGTCAGGGAGTCTGTAGGCTCTGCTCTGATGAACTCCTGGGTAAGGGGCCACGGGCTCAGCCTTTAGAGAGCGCACCCACCTTTTCCCCTGCTGGGTCTGACCCTCATCCCAAGTGAGAGCTCTCTTAGGACACAGGCTGTCTCACCCCTCCAAGGCAGTCAGTCTCTTACCTCCCTACGTCCTGCCTCCACTGTTCTATAGAACCGCCATGATCCACCAACCTGCCTCCCCAGGAGCCTGTCCCAGAAGCAATGTCTGCCCAGCACATACCATCATCTGTGCCACCAGCTCTGCTTTCCTTGAAAAGTGGAAAGAGCCAGGCTGAGTGCTGCTACGGGCCATCTGGCTAAGCATGCACAGGCTCTGGACGAGGCTCAGCTTCAGGGCTGGGTCCTGCAGAAACACCTGGCTGCAAGAGGCTGCCAGCACTCTGCTGCACAGCCTAAGGGGCAGGCACTTACAGGTTCCGAGGGCTAAGCCTAGCAGGGAAAGCTAGCATACAAGCTACTCTCCTTAGGCAGCCAGTCAAGACCCCTTTGCATCTCTAGGAGCCCTTCAGCCAGTCTTCCTAACCAAATAGGATTTCCATCCATGGGCAGACAGTCCCAGAGTAGGGTGTGTGGTCACAGTCCCCAAGGTGGAAGCAGGCCTGGCAGAGGAGACCATCCAGCTGGGCCTCACAGAAGTTATGATGTAGTGGAGGGGTCTCATCCTGCCAGCCAGGCCCAGAAGACAAAGGTAAAGGTTATGCTCTGATCCTCAAAGGAGGCCAACTGTCCCTGTGAGGATCTGGTCACGTTAGTGCTGGAAGAGAAACAAGCTAGTGAAGCCAAAGGAGTCTCCAATGTCATCTCCATTGGTCCTAGGCTCTGCTGTCCTTTAGAAGCTCCAGGAGCCTAGAGAAAGGCAGTCCCAGGAGCATCAGAGAACAAGACCACAGAAACCTTGGGGCTGTCCCTGGTTTCTGAGGGCTACAGCCACAAGGAAGGTAGGCCCTGGAGTGTGGGCCTAACCCTAACTGCTCAGAGGTGGCAAAAGTCCTGCACCTCCCTAGAGTAGGAGCTTGACTATTAAAACTCCGCGAGGCTGCTCCAATGGGAAACAAGCAGAAGGCCTTGAAACAATATTTTAGAATAGTCACCTAGGGAGACTAGTCAGGTAGCCCTATATGTTCCTGTCTGGCTCTGTCCCCGCAGCTCAGCCCAGCAGAAAGAGAGAAAAGCACAACCCACATATAATTCCTTGCAACCCCCAGCCAATTCCTCCACACTGTACCTTGGTTTCTACTTTTATTCCCAGAACCTGAACAACAAAAAGTGAAATGAATTAAGACATGCAATTCTGTTATGCATGACCAAAACCAGCCCCCATAGACAACCACAGTACCCACCTTGTTGTTGAAGCACTGGAACATGTTGGGTAGGATGTCAGACTCCACCTTGGCTAGCACAAGCTCTCGGGGGGCCCGTGCCGCTATGTGCCCATAGCACAGGATCAGGGCACTCTTCACTTTCTCTACCTCATGCTCACTTCGGTCCTGGTACGCAAAGGAATCAAGAGTTGTTGCCTACTTACATACCTATGCTGTCACACAGGAAGCCTTGGACTCATACCATGGGTTCCTACACTTCCTCAGTCCTCTTGGAAGGAGGGCCAAAGCTGACCAGCCCCATGAGTGCAATGGGAATCAAATGAGGGGAGACGATGGAAGAGAAACTGGCAGGCAGAAGAGATGGGGGAGTCTGGCTACTGAAAGGCACAAAAAGGTGTGTACAGCCGAGTGTGATGATGCACATATGTGATCCCAGCACTTGAGGCTGAGGCAGGAGGACTGCCTTGAATTTGAAGCTACCCTGGAGGCAAGACAGTGAGTTCAGGGCCAGTATGAATTCCATAACAATATCCTGCCTCAAAAATACAACAAAAAATGGTGAGTAGACCCTATATACCTGTGCAGACAGTCTAGCTATACACCCTGTCTCCCAGAGCTTGTTTCAGGACTATGACTGACAGAAGGAAATACATAAACAGCTAACTTTGCTTCTAGCAGGCCCTTCTGCCCTGTGCTTGGGGAAAGCCACACCCACAGAAGGGAACCCAAAAGGGCTAGAGGCTGCTTTCTAACTACTCAAGCCTCAGGTCACCTGCCCCCCAGAGTCACTTCAGAGAAGCAGGACCAGCCTTCCACTCTAGGTGGTGACCTTTGTACCTTAAAAATGCTAAAGATGCCACTGGATTTCCTGAGCACATCGGACTTTACAAAGTCCTCCAGCTGGGCCAGGGTGTCTTCGAGATGGGAGATGGCACAGATCCCGAAGCAGCAGGCAAGGCCCTGGGGAGGCACACAGGAGTGCTCACACTGGGACAAGGAAGCCCCACCCTAGAGCATACCAAGTGTGGGGGCATGCACACTACCTACAGGTACAAGTGTGGGTACAGACAACACACTTTCCCCATTCCTAACATAAACACACATTCTTAAGTGCATACAATACACATATACACACATACTAGTTGACTGGCTGAAAGGAGACAGGGTGACCACTACGAGGCAACCCTAGTGTCCAGGGCTTCCCCACCTCATGTTCTACTTCCTCCTGGTATCTGGCTGTTTCCAGAAGCTCCTGCAGATGCTTCCTCACCACTTCCTTACTTGTAGCAGCAACCAAGGTAGTTCCTATGCATTTATACAGGAAGTTCTACAACAGAGACAGGGAACACAGTAAGCATGACTTCTGGCTGCAAGCACACCTGTGTTGCCATAGTGCTGCTACTGCAGCATCATGCCACATGGCTGGGTCCCCTGTGTGGATAAAGGGGCCACCTTGGGCCATGTCTGAGGAGCAAGAGGGAGGCAGCAGGCTCCCCCAAGTCCCAGCTGCCAGGTACTATGAGGAGGGTCACAGCCCTATCTTTCCTATCTCCACCAGGGCCACCAGTGTCACAGGATGATACAGATTCAAGGCACAGGATCTTGGAGCCTGAGGACCATGTCACCCCTCCCCGAGTGGCCCTTCCTTTGCACCTTTTCCTGGGGTGTCCCGTTGTAGCACGGCAGCTGCTTGCACATCTCCAGGCTCAGCTGGCAAGTCCACGTGTTGTCAGAAATGATGGCTAGAGTTTCCCGCAAGAACTGCAGATGAGGCACCAGTGAGGGGCTGAAGCCTGGGTATGCCTCAGGATGGCCAGCTGGTCTGCAGGTGACCTCTGAGCTGAGCAGTTGACAGCAGAGCAAGCCCTGGATAGGCAGCCATCAGCAGGCTCGGGCAGAGATGACTCTGGGCCAGGCAGAGGTAGACGAGAAGGCTCCTATGCCAGTGTGGCCCAAAGCCCCTCAGTCTGATGTGCTGTTAGAGGGTGGGTGCCTTGTCACAGCAATCTGAGGCCAGCTGCCATCCTCATCTAAGACCCTCCATGTTCTTGAGCCCCTGCCCCAGCCACACTATCAAGTTGTAGGCAATACAACCCTAGGAACATGTGGCCCCCAGCATCCGCTTTCCCAATCCTCCTAACCCCAGCCTAAAGGATGTTTCGGTGCCACCCAGGCCATGCTCCAGCCTATTCTCCCATCTCTCACCATCAGCAGCTTTTCCTCCCATTCCTTCAGCGAAAGTGTCTCTTCAGTGTGCTCTGCAATGACCACAGATCCCACTGTTCTAGGTCCTGCTGGGCAAGCCATCCCAACATGTGCAAGTGGGAGCCTCATACCATATATCTCCCCAACTTCTGGAGCCTCCAGAAGCAGCTAGCCCAGCAACATCTGCAGGTAGCCCCCCTTAAGCCCTACACTGTCTAGGCCTTTTCTTGGACCACAGCAAAGACTACTTTTTTTTTTTTTTAAATTTATGTACTTGGTACACGGTCTCACTATGTAGCTTGGACTACGCGGTGATCCTCCTGTTTTCAGCTTCCCCAGCCTTGGGATTATAGGCATATATCATCATGCCTGGACTTAGTCGCTGGCTCAGTGGGCCCAGGGGGCAGGCTGGCATGGCATTTGGTACTGGTTATTGAACCCCAATCTCTGCACTTAGTCCACTGAGCTATCTCCCCAGCCCAAGATTGCTTCTTTTAAATTATAGAGCCTTGGTCTATATTAGCCACCCTTGAAGCAACCTGGCAAATGTGACATCAGGGTGGCTCATGGCTCTTCATTAACCTTTCAGCCTCACCATCTAGATACTCCAGCAACAGGGGGATGGATGTCTCCCACCGCTGGGCCAGCAAAGGGTGGATGTTCTGCTGTAAAACCTTCAGAAGACGTAGTGAGGCTGCCCCTCGTCCATTTCCTAAGTAGGGGCTGGAAGATACAACCTGAGGGAGGCAGAGGTGGTTCATGTTGACACATGCACCTGCTGGTGTAGATGTAGCAGGATAGCTCTAAGGACTAAAGTGCCCAACACAGGTGCATGCTGCCCACCAGAAAGTAGCCAGGGCCACAACCTAACTCCCAGGTAGGGATTTGGGGCCAAGGGGAAAGCCCATTCTTCTCAACCTCTTTGGAGGGTGCCACAGCCAGAGTGGGTGAGTGTCTCCCACTTATGGGCAGTGATGTACCCATGTACCTAGAAAGAGTAATGCTTACCAGCAGTCTTGTGGTCACAGCGTAGAGAGATGGGAGGTTTGCTGGGTAAAAGATGGGGGAAAATAGTCACAGGGCGGGGACAGAAGGAGTTAAATGCAGGGGTCAAGGCTAGGATAAGGGTAGGAGCAGGAGTCAGGTGCAAAGCAGAGAGCTATGTTGGGGTCAGATGCAAGTTGCAGTCAGGAAAGGGAGCAGCAGGCTCAGGTGGGGGTCACACTTGCGTACTGTGTGTGTCATACTGGACCAGCAAGGTATCTGCTCCTGCCTCCTGCCTCTTCAGAGCCAAATGTACGAGGCTCCTACAGAGTGGGGTCAAGGCTGCAGTGAAGCGCACAGGGGTGAGGAACTCCAGTAGGTAGGGCCAGAGGACCTAGGGAAGCAGAGAAGCCTGGTTTGCAGCTATAGCCTCTAGGGCAGCTAGCACCACTAGAAGAGTCACATGTGTAGCTGTAGGGGAGCAACCACCAAAGAGCTCAAGCTTGGGCAGTCTGTTTGCTTGTCTTGCTACAAGAAAGGGGGTCTCTGAACATTGCCAGGTCACTGCCTTTGAGAGGCTATACCATCAACCACAGGGTTCATTTGTTACCCAGGATGGGAGGTGCTCAGTTACTGGGCAGGGTGGGAACCCAAGAGGAGCAGAGGCTTTGGCTTGAACGGTACACTCACATCACTCATCCTGTCCACTGTGGTGCTGACCAGGTAGAGGGTGCTGATGCTGACAGCTCGCACACTGTCCTCTGCTGCCAGGGCCTCGCCCTCAAGGTTCTGCTTCTCTGGCTGGGGAAGGGGCAAAAAGCAAGAATGCACATGAGTAGCTTTTTATGGCCAGGGTGGCGCACAAAGACACACAGCAAGCAAGGGAAGGCAGCTCAGCAGGTATGCCTGGCCTCTTGTGGGGGAGGGCTCAGTTATAAGAGACAAGAAACCTGTGTGGAGATCACCAAGAAAACAGGCTTGTCTGACTCAGTTATCATTTCCTATAAGCTACTGACTCCATTAAGAAAAAGAAAACAAAACAAACTTTGTCTCTTATTTGGCTATATTGTTTTGCTTTGTTTTTTTTTTTTTTTTTTTTTGCGGTACTGGGAATTGAACTCAGGACTTTGTGCTTGCCAGTCAAGTGCCTATTCTACTGAGCTATCTCCCCGGCCCTTGGCTATATGGTTTTGAGAGACATGCAGCAGCCTTCATGGAAAGGATGACCAAGTGAGAAAGCTCCTGTTTTCTACCAATAGACCCAAACCTTACAGCCTGGGCAGGGTAGGAGTGCTCAAAAGTCCCTCGCAAGAAAATAACTTCTGGGCTGGGGTTATAGCTCAGCAGCATAGCACCTGCCTGGCTAGCATGAAGTTGTTAGTTTGATTCCTCATACCAAAAAAAAAATCCCTTCTACTTTCTAAATGTTTTGTGAGCCTTCCATTCATGCTTTGAAACACCAAAATCAAACACTGAATGACAGAGAAATAGGCCATGATTGTAGGAAACTGTTTTTTTTGAGCAGAGTCTTGCTATGTAATTAGGCTAACCTTGAACTCACAGCTATCCTGCGTCAGCCTCCCTAGTGCTGGGATTACAGCTGTAGGCCACCACATCCAGCCACAGGAGATTTAATGAAGTACCTATCTTAGACCAGAGAGCAAGTAGAAAATCAGTAAGAATAGGACCCTGTACAACCACCTTTCTCTTTTTGCAATACTGCAGATTGAACTCAAGCTTCTGCACTGAAGTAAATCCTCAGCCATTTTTTGTTGTTGTTGTTTTGAGAGACAGGGTTCTTGTTAAGTTGTCCAGACTCTGCTCAAATTCATGATCTGCCTGCCTCAGCCTCTCAGAGTACTGGGATTACAGGTGTGCATCACCATGCCATACCCAAGCCTAAACAACCTTTTAAAAAGCATGCTGTAAAAATATAGATGGACTATTATACTAAACATGCATACTTTTGAAGTCTGACAGTTAAGCCCAAAACAGTAGTTCAACAAATTTAAGAGCAAAACCATCAACATGGCAGATTCTCTTTCACCAGCAATGACATCGAAAGTCTACAGCAGCCCTAAAAAGTCTGTCCATATTCAGGCTTGGAAAAATAGTAAAAGAACCATTTGGGGAACAAATCAAACACACTCCAAACTCTAAAAATAAACACTGACAGCATGACAAAACTTATCAGAAGCAGAAATATTAAGATTCACGTCCAAGGACATGTACTTAGCCTAAGAAAATATACTTGAAAGGGAAATTAACAGCAAGGTGTCAGGGCCCCGGGGAGATGGCTCAGTACAATAAGCACTTCCCTGCAAGGGCCCAAGTTCAATCCTTGGTTCTGAAAAAAAAAAAAAAAAAAAAAAAAAAAAAAAGGCTAGGTGTGGTGGCACATGCCTGTAATCCCAGCACTTGACAGGCTGAGGCAAGAGGATTGTCAGGATTTCAAAGCCAGCCTGTGCTGTATAGTGAATTCAAGTCAGCCCAAACTACACACTGAGACCCTTTCTCAAAAACAAAAAACAGACAAAATTAAAAATAAAAACAAAATGGAAATTATTGCACAGCACAGCAGTATACCCCCGTAACCCCAGAACTCTGATACGCTTAAGTAGGAACACTGCAAGTTTGAGGTTTGCCTGGGCAATTTAGCAAGACACCATTAAAAAAAAAAAGAAAGAAAGAAAGAAAGAAACTATATGGGGACATAGCTTTGTGTGAAGACCCTGTTCAAACCAGTACCACAAAATATATATGTGAATGTGAGTAGAAACTACTGACATATGAACCATGTACAAGAAGTTACAGAAATACTATGTAAGAAATTGTAACAACACAAATAAAAAAAGTCGGGGCCAGGGAGATAGCTCAGTAGACTAAGCACTTGCCTGGCAAGCACAAGGGCCTGAGTTCAAT
>NDGN011336712.1:0-13507 GCA_002564285.1 Tympanoctomys barrerae | reverse complement strand
TGTGCTCTTGCCTCGATGACATAGGAAAAGTGGCTCTGTGTTCTCTCTCCTTATGCTGACTTTAAGCTTATTAACCTATGGAAAGTACACCCCATTCAAGAAAAAGGCTTGCAGAATTTTGGAATGTTTGTGATTAGCGTTGTATGGGAAAGGCTTGTTTCCAGTGACGACGGGGAACAACAACAAAAAGCCAGGCCCAGCGTGGCTACTGCACGTTTCTTACTCCTAGGAGACAAGCAGGCCTGACTCTGTAGCCGTCTCCGTGTTGCTCCAGCTGATCTCTGAGGCTTTCTCTCAGCTGTCACAGTCTGTGGGCTCCAAGTCACCGGTTTGCCTGTTCTCAGTCCACTCATAGTCACCTCCATTGTTGATATTTATTGCACCCTGGGTGGGCCTGTGGCTAAAGGCTTAAACTGAGGAGCTGGAAGAGAAAGACTGAGGAGGGGACTTGAGGAGAGGTATACCCCAGTTCCTGAATTTGCTGGTCTGTTATGGCAGTGACATGTAATCTAACAAAAGATGACTTTATTCCTCCAGCAGTTCAGTTTGAACTGAGAGACCTATATGTACTTTAAAGGAAAGAGCAAAACTTCTCTTAGCTAAAACTTCTTCTTTTTTTAAATGTATTTAGTACAGGGTCTACAGGGTCTCACTACTTAGACTGGACTCATAGTGATCCTCCTGCTTTCAGCCTTCCAAGCTCTGGAATTATAGGCATGCCCCACCAAGCCCAGTCTCAATCACTGTCTCAGCGTGCCCCTGAGGGTGGAGCCGGCAGGACAAGCTGGGGATCAAACTGGTCCCTGCGTCTGCCTAAGGAGGCGCTTTAACGTGCTGAGCTATCTGGCCAGCCTCTTAGCTAAAACTTCCAACCCTAATTCTGCCACTTGCTGGCTGGGCTACCTTGATCATATTACTTGATTTTCTGATCCTAGTTTCCTCAGATGTGAAAAGCAAAAAATGATTACCTCACAGATTTAGGAACTGAAGTGGTTAAGTGAAATAAAAATAGGCTCTAGTCCACTCCCTGGTGCACAGAAAGTGCTGTCTTCTTGTTTGAAGAAAAGGGGGAAAGAACATCCTAGGGGGCAGGGAATACCCTCTCAACCATTTGGAACTGAGAGGTCAAGGCCCTTTTCCTTTCTGGCTACTCCAGTCCCTGTTGTGGGTACAGAATGATTGTGATTTGTGAGAACATGTTTTCCTGTGCTGGCAGGTGCTCAGCTCACTGATGTGGGCATAATAGAGGTCCCCAAAGAGCTTGTTGTGTGAGTGAACACCCTTCTCTGCTGAGAGGAAAAGGGTGGGAAGAGGGATTTCTTGGGCACTACCAATCTTCCTGCAGAGGCTTTAGGAAAGCTGTGGCTTGAAGACTTCGAAGAGGCTCGGCAGAAGACTGGGTGGGAAAGACTTAGGGAGGCAGCACACCAGCCAGCTCAAGGAAGGGGGCAAGGATCAGCAAACAAGGGACTGACTGCTGCAATTGGGACAGCAACAGGGGCAGAGCTGCCAGGGAGGAGGGGGCTCTCTGAGGAGGAGAGGCTAAGGACATAGGTGGAAGAATTCCCTTAAAATGAGAGCAAAGATTCTAAGAGTGCAAAAAGGGGGGTGGGGAGAGACCAGGAAAGGAAAGGGGTGGAGAGAAAGGGGGAGGAAGAAGTGGGAGGAGGGAAGGCCACAGATACGGATTAAAAAGAGAGTGGAAGAGGAACAACTGACAGGCTCAAGAGCAGATAGCACTAGGCAGTTGAAGAGGCTGCCAGAGTGCGGAGAAGCCAACAGAAATTCCAGGGAGGAGGAGAAGAAGCAGGTAAGGGTGGACTTGAACTTTAAGAGTGAAGCTAGAAGTCAATAGGAAGTGGCCAGAAGAGAGACTTGACTTCAGAGGCCGAATAAAACAAAGCTACGTCTCTGTGTATCTCCCTGTGAGTTTGTCCCTTGCCTCTCTCACTATTTCTTGTAATAATGATGTTTGGATATACGAAGGGTAGGAAATTTAGTGAAATGGCAGGTACATGACTTACTTGATTTATAAGTAGCTGAGGAAATCTGAGTAGGGGAACCCTCAGGTCTAGAGTCGGTGCCTGTGGAGTTGTCCTCGCGGAAATCTTAGAAGTGGTCAGGGGTCCATTTCCAAGAACTTTTAGTAAGAGGGAATTAGCCCTTTAAAAAAAAAAAGACACTGTTTTATGATGTTTCCTTTAGGCATGGAATCTTTTCTGAAATGCTTTCTGCAGCATCTAAGGGAGTGTTTTGATTTTTTTTCTTTCCAAGGCATGCTGGATGGTTTAAAAATATTCTCTACTTAGTTTTCTGCAGAGTATCACATCCTCACTGTGCAGTGAGTGGTTACACAGGAGAATCCAGACTGCCTCTCAGAACCGATAAAAGAGACTGACGTGACTCAGACAGGCCGCCCAGGAGACGTGGCCCTGAAGGCCTCCCGTCCACCTGGCTGCAGGGTGAGCTCAAAGACACAGGCAGAGAGGTTTCTGTCAGCTCCTCCGTGTCTTCTGAGCATGCGGCAATAAGACCCAGGCTTGGGATGGGGCACTTGTGTCCGTCCTCTAGTGGCTTTATGACCTTTGACCTGACACTGCCCTTGCTGGGCCTCAGTTCTCTTATCTAGGGTGTGGAGTAGAGGGTCCCTCTGTGTCCATTCAGTACTAACATTACTGCGAGCTGTGATCTCACCGGCTCAGACAGGACTGGGATGCCCGACACAAGGGTCTCATTCATAGCCTTTTGCAGTTTGCTCCTTTCTTTAGATTTTTTTAAAATTTCATGTATTTGGTACAGGGTCTCACTGTACAGCTTATATTCATAGTGATCCTCTTGTTTTCAGCCTCCCAGTGCTGGAATTACAGGTGTGTGCCACCATGCCCAGACTCTGTGGCCGGCTCAGAATGCCCAGAGGCAGGGCTGGCGCAGTTTGAGGTACTGGGGATTGAACCCCAGTCCTCCTGCTTTTGCCTAAACAGGCACTTAGTTCACTGAGCTATCTCACTGGCCCTCTTCAGTTTTTCCTTTATTCCCTTTCCCAAGAGCCCACCATAATAAAGGGATTCCTGGTTCTTACCTCTCACACCTCTGGGGTATATGTTTCCTAAACATGACTTTGGCACAACATGGTCTGAGTGGCCTGGAAGAGGGAAGGGCAGCATGGAGGCCGCCAGGAAGACACTCAGGAGACCCCAAATTGGAAGAAACTGAGCACAGAAGAGATGATGGCTAGTGTTGAAAGCTGTTTGCATGGCAGTGTGGCTAGA
Organism: Tympanoctomys barrerae; assembly: GCA_002564285.1. NCBI lineage: Eukaryota > Metazoa > Chordata > Mammalia > Rodentia > Octodontidae > Tympanoctomys > Tympanoctomys barrerae. The sequence goes on along the minus strand of NDGN011336712.1, from coordinate 10,238 downwards.
GGCATCCCAGCCTGAATTTCGTATCTATTGGCCAAATGGCCTCCATCACCTCCACACACTGCCCCTAGAACACCACCCAGCCCAGAGGCCGAATGAGCGCTCTCTAAGGACAAGCTTGACCTTTTCTTCCTGTCAGATTCTTCAGGGCAGCAAAGGTGTTGGGACTCTGCTCCCCCACTTGTCCCTCCAGCTTTTTACCTCACTTAGCAGCTGCCATCGAGGAGTACCAGTGGCTGCAGTAGGCAGAGTCCCTACCAGGATGCTCTCTGGCTTACAAGCTAGATCCTTTGAGCCTTCCTTAGGCAGATGCAGGACATGCAGAGAGCCACAACAGCAGCAAAATCAGGCTGCCCTGACTCACCACTGCCTTATAACTCCAGAGATTATCTTGCTGGGCTCCTAAAACTGTTCGCTGTTCGTATCTCCTGGCTGCCTCATTTCTGATCCCTTCTTAGTACTGGCCCATGGTCCTAGGAGAACAGAGTGTCTTAGCTGGTCAACAAACTGCTTCTTTTGGCAATAAGGAAAATTATACCTAGAAAAGGGGGTGATTTTCTGGAGAAGACTGAGTCAAGATGACTCAGCTGGGAGACTCTTGCTCTCACTCATACTTAGAGCTCTTCTCACCCCTGCCCATGGCTGCTTCCCAGGGTCTGCTTCTCCTCTAGCCTCTTACTTCTTCTATTTGAGCATTTTTATAATCCTCTCCTTTGGCAGTGACACCCATCTGCTCCTCGTTATCTCTGCTGGCTGCCAGGGGCCACAAGCAGTAGAGGGGTTTAGTCTTTTGCAGCCAGGAGGCCATCACAATGTCTTCTGGTCTTCTTGGTACTTCTGGGCCCCATTTCTGGACATAGTCAATTAAAATAAGACAGAGACCCATGTGTATGGGTCAGCCAGGGCAGGAACTGGAAGACCCACAGTCCTCAGAGTTGGATAGATCCAAGGCCAAGCTCTGGCCCTGTGGTAAGAAGGAATTACCCATAGGGGTTTCCCCAGGGTTCTCCTGAACCAGCTCCCATAGGCATCTTCTTGGGCTCAAGAGCTGAGTTGGCCAAAGGGAGAAAAAGCCCATTTTCCTGGAAAGCTTCAGGACTCCTGAAAGAGAAGTTGACTTCCTTTCTATTGTTGGGATTGGCTGGCTGCTGGTGAATGACAGCTTGGTGACACTTTGTGAATAATTTTTTTCTGACAGCAAACAGTGGGAAAGAATTCAGTCAATCCATTCCCTTCTATAAGAAAAAGGAGCTATAGGGTCATGGAACTGGAGGTATTGAAGTAGCACAGGGAGGCTGTAGATATCTAATTCTACTGTAGAGCAAGAGAGTCTGGGCATTTGGTCTCACATTTGGTTGCTGTGGATGTGAGGAAAAGTATTTAATGGCTCCAAACCTCTGTTTTTTCACATGCTAGCAAGGTTAATAGGATCTTCCTGTAAGGTTTTATAAGGATTAAATAATTTGTTTCTTAAATGCTTGAGGTTGAATTCAGGGTCTATGCACATGCTAGACAAGTGCTAGGTAACTCTGGAGATAACTTGCTGGAGAATGTCTCTTGGGGATGTAGTGTCACTGAGCACCACTGAGCTACATCCCTAACTTGGTATTTTTTAAAATGGCTATCATGTAGCAGATACAATCCTGGTTACCTTGTCCTCAGCCCACGATTATTCAAATTGCATCATATTTGATATAAAGTCCTTTCTAGAGAGAGAGCTAGCCACTACATAATTCTAAGAAGGCAATACTTGATTTTTATGACTATAGAATTTTTTCTGGGACTACTTTTGGTAACCTCTAAGCTGGAAGCCAGAAAATCTAGATTTGCTTCTAGACTCTGCCAGTAACTTGCTATACTGTCATAACTGGACAAGCACAAACTACCCAGATGCTCTAACTTAGAGTTGGAAGGGTCTCTGCAACGATCCTGTCCAACTGCTTTGCTGACACTAAGGTTCAGAGAGGTCCCAAGAATGTCTCTTGTGCAAAGCCACAAAGATAGAACTAGAACCAGAAAGAAGCTCACTCATGAAATGGTAACACTGCATTTTCTTCTCCAACTCCTTACCTTTTTTGTTTTGTTTTTGGTAATGAGGATTGAGCCCAGAGCCTTACACTTGCTAGGTGGGTACTCTACCACTGAGCTTCATCCTCAGCCCTACATTGCATTTTTACAGGAAACTTGCAGAACCTCACTCTAGAAACTGCACTGTGCAGAACTTGGAAACTGCACAATAAAGACCTTTTCAAAAGGGCCCAGGTTGTTAGAGGTCAAGATATCCCTACCCTTGAGATCACAGAGTACATAACTTCCTCTTTCTCTTTCAAAGAGAATTGAACCTATTTCCAACTCCTTTTGTGGTTATGCCTTTGGCTTTTGATCAGATTTAAAAGTGCCACAGCTCCTCAGAGAGGAATAATACCATGACGTATGCTTAGGCTAGAAGCTTGAATTGAAATATGTTGGGAGCAGGCTGGCCCTGTGGCTGGAATGAGAGAGGCTGATCCAAGCAGGCCCTGCACTGCCCTGCACTGCCCTGCTTCTCCAGCACTGACCAGAAGGTCTTCAGGCCTAGTGAATGAACTAATCTGTGACAAACAAATGTCCCTCTCATTGCTCATTTTTATCTATAGCCACCTTTCTGTACCTGGTGACACATGTTGATCCTTGCCAGGTCATGAACTAGCCTGTCACACTCTCAAAATCTGCATCCAGCTGGATAGTTGGATCATGTCTGAAAATTTTTATAGGAAAAGTCAGACCCAAGGTACTAACATTATGGAGTGTCTTCTATGCACCAGATACTCTTCTAGGCACTTCCATATATTCACGTATTCTTTAATTCCCATGAATATCCAGTCCCACTTTTTTCAGATGAGTTAGAAAATGAGAGGTTAAATGATTTGCCTAAGGTCACACAACCTGAGAACATTGCCAGCAGGGTTTGTGCTCCTCTGTCCCCATGAGAGCCACCAATGACAATACTGGTTCTTTTGTTCTTGCTAATAATATGACATCAATGGGACACCAGAGCCTGCTGTTTGGGCAGCTGAGAACCCAGGGCTAGACACTGCTACAGCCAAGGGCACTTACTGGCTAAAAAAGGAAATAACTTTCTATATGTGAGTTCTGGCCAAATGGTAGCAGATGCTGGAGAGTCTGGGAATCCTGACCACTGGGGACTGCAGCCCCCAATGTAATGATTAGCTGGAAGAACAGCCTATGTAACCATCAGCCAGCAAACAACAGAAGCTAAAAGGAGAGACCCTGGGCCTTGGAAGGAACTAGGTAAAGGAAGAAAAGTCCTGCTCACCAGCTGAAACTGCACTTCTGCTTACAGTCATCATAATCTATCTGTCCTAGGACCTTAAATTTTTCATTTCCTTTTCAGAGAAATAAAGAAGATGGGCCCAAGTGAACCATATTCAAGCTTGTTTTGTAGCATTGGCTTGTTGTGAGACTTTGTACAAACAGCCTAACCTCTAAGATTTAGTTTTCCCATCTGTGAAATGGGACAATACTGCTCTCATAGCAGAGTTAAAGGCAGGGTGAGAAGGTATAGTTGTGAAGTGCTTTGCATGTGGAAAATAATCAACTTGGTGCTCTGTTCTTACTATTTCTGAACTTCTCTGGGCCTGTCTTATGTAAAAATAAGGGCTGAGTTGGATTGAGCTCTAAATTTCTTCAACTCTACTACTTCATGAATTTACTAAGGGATGGTGAGAACAATAAAGAAATGGGAGCATTATCATGAACAGAATTTTCCTTAGTGTGGGTTTAATCAGTTCTCCTATGGTAATTCATCAGGACCTCCCAATATTTTGTTGTAATTTAATGTTTCTATTCAGTACTGCCTTTCTAGCTACTATGTCTTCTTTCACTATTTTAAGGAAAAAGTCTATTTATCCCAGCATAATATTTTCTCCACGTTGCCCATCCCTCTCTGCCTTCTTGGCTTTGATACAACTGCCTGCAGTATGGTGTCTTGAGAGGATCATTCTTGCCAGAATAAAATAAAGAGGAGTTAATTATCTGCTACTGAGTAGACTAGGAGGGAAATTGAAGTCAGTACTTTAGGTCACCCACCTTCTCGTTCCATGTCCTTCATTTCTTTTATCCTCTCCCATCTGTGGTGGTTAAGGGTTAGGGTTGCAGGCCTCCAGTGGACTCCTACATCTGAGGAAGTGGCCCACTTCCTCAGAGAGAGAGAGAGGAGAAATGCAATGCACAGGGTACCTAGCTCACAGAAAGATCTCAATAAATGTTATTTTAGTTTTATTACAATTATTTCCTGGAATCAAATCCTTTTGTGTGTTATTCAGGATAAACTAAAAGTTGTAGCTGAGAGACTGAAAGAATAATAAAGATTACTGAGATAGTTGAGGATCGAGACCAATTTTTCATGTAATTTCCCCCCCTATATCCATTTCAGGGAAGTATTACTACAGCAAGGGGAAATCACGCGATTAAAGCACAAAAGAGCTCCAAGATGATGGTTACACTCATGACTTCAAAGCACCCTTTAGTGTCTGATATAGCCTAGGAGCTCAGTGAAGACTTCATGAGCTAAACTCCAGGGAAATGGTACTACGTCTAAGGCAGTCTTGAAGAAGGCTCTTTCAGCACTTTTACGTCAGAATTCTCTGAATAGGGGAGCAAGTAAATCCTGTTGTACTCTACATTCCACTGTATGTGACTGGAATTATAGTACGGGCCCAGGGGATTGTTATTATTACTATGAATAACAGCTTTTATTGAGAACCAGAGATCTGCTAGATACTGTCAAGAACATGTCATTGTCCGGAATTAGACTCACACTCTACAAAGCGGTTCTCTAATCTAATTTCGAAAAACTTGGAAAAGTTCCCCAGTCCTCTGAGGGAAGAAGGCGCTGAGGGAATAGTTCATGGTGACAGTATCTGTCCTAGATACAGTTAGTCCTAGTTAGCCAAGGAGAAGAGTCTCACTCAAGCAGAAACAAGACTCAGTGACTTTTTTCTTCCCTGTTCTGGTCACAACTGCACAGCAGGAGCCCCTAGGCCAGCCTCCTAGCAGGACCAGCTATTGACATTTAGTATGGGTCCTAAGGGTTGCTCACCTTCTGTGTACACCCTTTTCTCCAGCACCCAAGAAAGACCAGCTTCCATGAATTCAGCATTTGGTGTTCTGAGTGACCCACATGCTATAATTCACTCACTATTGTTGTTTTCATCAACTTTACACAACCAGGTGTAGGGGGTGGTACTAAGCACAGAGGAAGTTGTGGGCTGGAGAGGAATTCTGAGAGTGGGGAGGGGAATGAGATGATGCAGTTTGTCTTCAAGGAGTGTAGGGTTGAGTTAGACAGAATGCCTGGCTAGCAGAACAAATAATTCTCAATATATGTGTGAAACATGAATGGTTTTACCATGTGACCTAAGGCTTAGCTGCTGACTAAGAGAGACACAGAAATTATCATGTTCTGTTACCATGTGGTTCCAGAGGACAGCACTGAAATCAGCAGAAGAAAGAATTTTCAGCTATGCCCGTGGTGGCGTCTCACTCATATGCAATAAGCCTTCTTAAACAAACCAATGAGGGCAAGTGTAGGACAGCACCTGTCACCTGCAGCCTATACAGTTTATTCTGAAGTCTTTCCCAAAGGACTGCTACAAAAGAGGGCACTGCTGATTGTGTAGCCTTCTGCAGTCTCAGCTCCATGTGAGGTCTGTCATACTAAAATCTGTCCTCACAAGGGAGCCCTGGATTGTGCACAGTTTAGCCTATGGACTAGGAGCCACTCCAGACTGCTAGGCATCAGCTCTACAAAGCCCTCCATAAGCTGTTCCTGCCTCGTTGGCCTCTCTGCTCTCTGTTGGTACCTTAAATTCATCCTAGTTTTCATCCCAGTGAATTTGCTCATGCAGGTGCTTTTGTCTGATCTCCTGCTCCTACGCTGTGCTACTACAAGCATCATGAACACCCAACTCCTACTCAAGGTTGCTTCCTCCGGGCAATCCTCTCTACGTACTGCGCAACCCACTCCCAGCCTGGGTCAGCATGTCTTATGCATTTGTGTGACACACTGTACTTCTAGCCTAGAACTCATTATGTTTGGTTGTTTCTGAATCCCCCCATAGAGCACTGCATTTCTTCATTATTGATTTTTGGGATATTCCAACTGTCAGCACAGACCTAGCATAAGAAGACACTTAGGATATGTTTGTGCAAATGAGCTCAATTTACTTTTCCACACCCTTTTCTCCAGGGCTCTATATAGTTCAAGTCACATATGGGAGTGTAATAAATACTTATTTGATTGCATAAAAGCTGACCCCTGGACTTATCAGTGAACAGCAGAGTCATGTCTCAAATCACTCAATGTCCCTGGCTTAGCAAGAATTTGTGGAGTTCCAAAAGCAGAGACCTGAGTTGATGAGCTCCACCCTGGGAAGAGAAGTTGAGGGAAACTTACTGGCATGCATCAGATTCAGCCAGAAACTGGAATGAAGCCCTGGTTCCATTGCCCATTAATCTTTTCTTTCTTAAACTTTTTTTATTTTTTCAGTAGTAGAGATTGAATCCAGGGTTTTCACAGTGAGCTACATCCACAACTCTTTTTAATTATTTTGAGAGAGGGTCTTGCTAAGTCACTAAATTTCCTAGGTAGGGTTTAAACTTTTTTTTTTTTAATGTATTTGGAACAGTGTCTCACTAAACAGCTCAGACTAGTAATGATACTCCTGTTTTCAGCCTCCCCAACACTGGGATTATGGGAGTGCACCACACCTGTTTTACTGGGCTTAAACTTGAGATTCCCCTGCCTCAGTCTCCAAGAGTTGTGGGATTGCAGGTAGTCTCTCTCTCTCTCTCTCTCTCTCTCTCTCTCTCTTTCTTTTTAAACAAGGCATCTTTTTTGTATGTTCCCTCCTCAGCAAAACTGAGTTCATGACATTCACTGTATAGTGTTTATGAAAATTCATCCACTGAATACTAACAACTGAACATCTTTAATACTGAAAATATTCAATCTTGGACAAAAAAAAATAGTCCTGTCCTCTTTAAGTCCTCAAGAAAATGATAGAGAAGTACATTTTGAAGAGGGTAAGGTTTTATTTTACTAGTAGTACAAATCTTGAGAAGAAAGATTTGAACTTCCTTAGGACCACTATGCAACCTTACTCCTACACCAAACATTTTCTTCAGTCACTAGGAAAACATGTTATGCACCTAATAGAAGCTAAAACAAGGAACTTTTGATTATGAGAAGTTAACTTCTCATTTGGAAAGAAAGGCTGTTAAATCCTTGAGGGAAAGAATCATGTCAGATTTTGTTAAATTTATTTATTTGTTTGTTTATTTATTTATTTTGTTGTTTGAGCCAGGGTGTCACTGTGTATTCCAGGCTAGCCTTGAATTCACAGCAACCCTCTTGTCTCAGTCCCTCAAGTACTGCGATGACTGGCATGCACCAGCACCCAGCAGATTTGCTTAATAGATGTCATCGAGGACTTAACTTTCGTTGAGGCTAGCCCCACCTAGGTATTGTTCTCAGGACTCAGAACTCTGTACTCAGAATGGTGGTAGGTATAGGATAGAGTTTCTAAACAGCACTTGCTCATTGGTGGAGGCAAAAATGTTTGGAGAACAAACTGAAGGCAACATATAGCCAAGTGTGAGAGTGTAGCCTACAAGTGGATGACACTGTAACTTAGAGTCCAGGAAGCAGCCAAGGGGGCCAAGGTCAGCTTCTCACTTCCTCCTACATTGGAGGGGTCAGAGGAAGAGGTCATAGCTGTGAGTTTATTACTAATGTGGGTTGTTTTGAAATGAAAACATTAGCTGTGTATGGGTATGATGAGGTAGAACATCTGGAGGAGCACTGGATTGGAAATGTTCATGCCTGAGTTGCATTTCTAACCACATGATTCATGAAGTTCAGGCATTTAATGATTTATACCCATTCTATACAGTCTGGCCCCTTTGTCTTTACGCAAGAACCATATTACTATCACTAAACAAATTCCCCAGTGACTCCCCCAATATTTATTTACTTACTTATTTATTTATAATGTATTGGGTAGAGGGTCTCACTATGCAACTTGGACTCTAGTGATCCTCCTGTTTTCTGTGCTGGGATTACAGGTATGTGTCAACCTGGCCAGCTCAGCGCACCTGGGGGCAGGGCTGGCCAAACCCTGGTCCCTGTGCTTGCCTAAGCAGGCGTTTAGTCTGCTGAGCTATCTTGCCTTCCCCCCAACCCCAAATATTTAACTTGTCTCAAGTTATACAGAAAAAGGATGCTGAAGCTTGTGGAGGGAAGAATGTTTGGAGTTGGTGTATCTGCTTCCAAGTTCAAGGGCTACCTCTTTTGCTGTTGGGGAGGGTTTCAAACAGTGGGCTCAAGTCTGAACTTTAAAAGTGGTAAGAGAGCTGGGCAGATAGTTTAACAGCATAAGTGCCTGCCTGGCAAGCACAGGGTCCTGAGTTTAATCCCCAGTACCAAAATAAATAAATAAATAAATAAATAAATAAATAAATAAATAAAATAAAAGTGGTAGGAAACCAGTAAAAATTACAGGTAGAGCAGGGAGGGAAATTGCCATTGTATTTGACAGAATTTATTCATGCCAAGGGCAACTTCCTCTGCCTCTCCCTAATACACTTCCTGCCAAGAAACAGATAATAATCTACAGAGAATTTTATGTTCTGTAAACTCAGTAAACTCACTCAGCTACAAATTTCTTTGGCTGAAGTTGAGTGGCCTACCGAGAGCCAACAGAACTAGAAAACTGGCTTCAGTTGTCAACCTTTTACATTATCAAGCTGAATGTCAGTATATGGTAACAATTTTAACCTTCCCTGACTCTGTTTGACAGTCAGTAAGAAATCGTAAAAGTCCTTTAGCCTACTTCCTCAAGTCTCCTAATGTTCCCTCTATCCTTTGCTTTCATTCATTTGTTGAAAATCGGCTTTACCCCTATACCTCCTAAGTTAATTTCTATTGTTTGCTCCCAGTGAAAAACCCTTCCTATTACTGTCTTTCTGATTTCCAAGATGTTCCTTTCCTGAACTTGTGCTTTACTTCTTGTAGGTGGGATTCGTGGACCATAAGCAAAGGCGTCAACAGGCAAGACCAGGCCAAAGGGTCATCTTTTTTTTGGTCTGAATTTATTTTTATATACTTCCTTGGGGACTTGCAAAAATGAATGACACAGATACGAGATTAAGAGAATGGCTTTAGCGATGGAGTATGGAAAACTTGTCCCAAATCTTGAAAAAATATACCATTTATTTCTTTTTTGATTCCTTTGAATTTCTACTTGCATTTCTGTTTCCACTGTATTCTGCTTTTTTTCTCTCTTGTTTTACCTTCACCCTTCCCTACCACTTATTTTGCTAGGAATAGCTGCCTTATATTCAAATCTTATAGGGTTTATTTCCCTCATCTGTAAATCAGAGCGAGTTATGATTGTTTTGCTCATACAGTGCTATGAGGTGTAAAATGCAGATCGAACAATTTATACCAGCTCAGTGGACAGGAGCAGGGATAAGAACTCCAGCTATTTGACTCCCATGCCCATCTTCTTAAGTCATTGCATGGCTTCTTTTACTCTATTTTTAACTTCTTGTGTCATTCCTCTTTTTGGATCCTTTTCTCTTCCTATACTCCCGCATTTCTTTTCTTCCTCTTAGGCACTTAAAATAATCCATCACTGCAGGTCTGTGGCTGAAACTGGCAGTGCTGGGCAGTGCACACAATACCCAGAAGAGACAACAGATCATTCAAAGTCTTATCAACCATCTTTCTTAAGATCAAATCCTCCAGGTTTTTTCACAGTTGGAGGCCCAGAGAGCGGAGTCTCATCACCTTCATAAAGGAGAAGGTGTTTAATAACAAACTACAGGCAAGGCCTGAAGACCTGGATGGGTCTTTGATATGGAAGGGAGCAGACAGAAAACATTTTCTGAGGGAATCCCTCAGTCCCAAGGACTTTGCATACTCTCAAGTTTGGAGAACTGGAGGCTGGAAAAGTTCAGATGAGGAGGCTGTCCTCTGCCAAACACTTGACTATGAAGTGCAACCCTCCCGCACCCCTTCTGATCCTATTAGCATGAGCAATGTCCCAATAAGAACAAGGGCTTGTTGGCAACATACATAGGAAGGGTAACACTTAAACTTGACAGTTTTTTTCCCCATAATTTTATTGAGAAACAAATAGCAATGAGACGGTTTCAAACCAAATTGGTAGGACAGT
>NDGN011336708.1:0-14498 GCA_002564285.1 Tympanoctomys barrerae | reverse complement strand
AGATAGATAGATGTCATATATCAATGCTGATTATTCTTATTATCTGCTGGGACTTCCGGATCTCAGCTAAGCTAGATCTCATCCTTCTTGTGTAAGGCAGGAAATCTACCTTATTGGCTTAGCCTAAGGATTTCACAAAACACTTTACGTGAATTTGATAATGTCTATGAAAAGGGGGACTTGAGTTAAAGGGCCCCTCTACTTCCCTCTACTGCTAACATGCCAAGACTCACTTTATCAAGTTGTTCTCAAGTCTGATCTCCCTCCCCTATAAGAATTCTGTTGATTTCTGATCAATTCCACCAGCATCAATAAATTTCTCAGATTACTGAATTCTTCTCTAGGTCCCTGGACTTTCCCGTGATCTGCTGACTCTCCCTTGAAGACTGGCATCACCAGAAGGTTTCCGAGCCCAGGCTTTGTGTTCTCATCTAAGCAATGAATGAGTGCATTTGCCCGGACGAGGACCAGCGTGCTGAGACTTCCTGTCCTGCTCCCCACCATCCCACTGCTCTGCACGTGCTCCCCGCACCACTAGGCCCCTGGTTGGGAAGCAGGCAGGCCCACCACACAACCCTCTGAAGCCAAGGCGCCCACCTGTGGCCTCCTCCACATCTAGCATTCTCAAAATATTATTAGAAAGGAAGATGAGTTGCTTGAGATTTTTCTTCTACAAAGCTTCCAGTAACCACCCCTAGTTTTTTATTATTTATGTACTTACTTATTTACTTACGTTTTGGCAGTGGGGGTGGAGCCCAGGGCCACACACAGGCCAGGCAATGCTCCACCACCAAGCTCTAGCTTCAGACCTTACTAATGCTCTTAAGTTTTATAGGAAGATAATGCCATTTGGTGGAAACGTGTTCTAAGCTTACCAGCCCTTGCCCACCCCTTGTGCCGGGCACGGGTCTGCGCTGTGGCCCCTGGAGCAGCAGGCTCCAGACACCTACCACACTCATACTCCGGACAGCACTGGTTTCCACTCCGCCGGAGCCGGGCCACTTCACACGGGCCACATGTGGGAGCTGCAAGAGGAACACGGCCACAAAGGTCAGAGAAAGAAGTAATGGTGCAGTCCAGAGAAGGCTTTTGCACGGTCTTATTTGCTGAGAACCAGCACGGGCCCTGAGTGTGGTCCCACGCAGAAACAGGCCATGGGACCGGGACAAAATGAGTCTCCCTAGTGTGACACCTTTAAATTCACCCTCAGGGAGGGGGACTCTGGGGCTGGTGCAAGGTGGTGGTGGGGGCAGAGCTGGATCGGAGAGTGTCTATTCCACCCTGATTCCAACAAGGGAATACACAGGCTGGGCAAGGAACCCAACCTGCCACCCGGGAAATGGGCCTGGGGCTCACCTTGGGCTGTGGGGCAGGGCTGGGTTGTGCAGTTGATCCTCCGTCCACTGAGGCACGTGCAGATGTGACAGGGCTGATGTTCTGGGACCCAGGACTCCAGGAACTGAAGGAGAAAGGGGCTTGGCAGGGGTGCAGACATGGAAGGTAGAGCCCTGGAGCTCCTGGGAGCCAGCGCCCTATCCCTGGCTTGGTCTCCTTTCCCAGGAGGGTCCTGCACAGGAGGAGGCGGTGAGGCCCAGGTGGCAGAGGGTTCTCAGAAAGCCATCACAGAGCTGATTTACAAACTAGACTTTAGAATGTCATTTTAAAATGAAAAACTATAGACCTAAGAAAACTCTGGTTGCACAGGAAATATTACAAAAAAAAAAAAATCACCAAATAGGATCAAATCAGATTTAAAAGTTTCTACACAGCAAAGGAAACCAACAGAGTGAAGAGACAGCCCACACAATGAGAAAAAAACAGTGGCCAGCTACTCCCCAGATAGAGAACTAATATCTATAATATATGAACAACTCAAAATAATTAGACCTCCTAAGTTTAAAGACCCAAAAATGGACATCTTAAAATAGCAGACCATTCTCAGAGGAAGAAGCATAAGCAGCCTCAAGTGCATAAAAAATATATTCAAAGCTGTTGCCCATTCAAGAAATGCAAATGAAAACACTGAGATTCCACATCACTCCACAAGGAATAGCTGTCATGAAGAAATGAATCACTAACAAGCGCTGGCGAGGCTGTAGGGGAAAAAAAGAAAGACTTCTTCTTTGTTATGGGGAGCCTATATTGGTATAACCACTATGAAAAGGAATATGGAGATTCCTCAAAAAGCTAAAACTAGAGGATACATTTGACTCAACTACTCCCCTTCTAGGCACTGTCCTCCTTAAGCCATCATACCAGAGTGACACATGTATACCCATACATATCACAGCACAATTTCTAATACCTAAATCTAATACCCCATATGCCCAAGAGTACATAAATGGATAAAGAAAATGCCGTATTTATATACAATGGAATACTACTCTGCCCTAAAGAAGGATAAACTTGAGACCTGTTCAGATAAATGGATATACCTGGAGCCATAATCTTAAGTGAAATAAGTCAGATGCACGAGTTGAAATATCACATTCCTTCTCTTGTATGATAAAAACAAGTATAAACAAGAAACGAAGGGAGGATAGATACTAGGAAGTAGGCAGAACTTGTTCAGACGGGAAGGGCATTAACAGATGGGGGAAGGAAGAGAAAAGGGATTTAAAGGGGGAAAAAGAATTGAAAGAAAACAGGGAAATAGTTTTGTTAATGAAGAGAAGAAGGTTTGGAGGGAAGGGATAGAGAGGGGGACTATCGTGGCTCTGTCCAGAAGTCTTCCCGAAGCCCCAGGTGGTGGTGCTTTTTCAGAGGTAGCCAGACCTACAGTGTGTGACGCTGGGATTGATTCATGGTGCCACACTAGAGTCTCGGGCACTGGGATTCAAGGGGTGAGGGCTTCCCGCCCTGAGTACCCCGGATATAGGGGGTAGACACAGCCGTGGGTGCCTCTTGTTTCCTTGCTTCCCTCAGCCCATCAGGAGCCCTCCTCTTCGACACCACCCTGCCCTGGAGCCAGCCGATTCCGGACCAACACCTCTTCAAAGTGGGAGTCGAACGAACCTCTCCTCTAACTTCAGGCGTCTGGTATTCTGCCTCAGCAGCAAGAGAAAGTAATCAAGGCAGAAAAGAGAAAGAGAACGAAGACGCGCTAAGGACGAGCGCCTTGTCCCCGGGCAAGCGAGGCGCTGTGTGCCGCAAGCACACACTGGAAATAAGGAGCCGCCCTGCCTGGCGCCCTCCACACCGCCGCGCCCGACTTTGCCTTACTGGCCTTAAGATTGTGCAAATTAGCACAGCAGATGTGTGACACCGCCTTTTATTGGGGAAACGATGGCTTCCGGAACAGCTTCGATATTTAGGATGGGCTCCCGTAGGTGAAGTTACGTATGGAAGAAAAACAAGAAAGACAAAAGCTTCCCTACAGCCTGTTCTGATGGTGGCGCTGAAACCCAGCAAAGCGAGAAGAAAGTCCTCGTGGCTTCCGGGAGTCCCAAACCAAGGACGTCCCGGAACGGAGCTTGGGAGCCCCTGCACCTTTGCCTGGACGGGTCCTAATTAAGACAATGTATTGGGACAGTTGAGAGAGGGCAGCAAAACTCTTAAAACCCTCACTGTGTGAGAGCCACAAAGGAATTGAAAGCCCCAGCGCAGGCAGCTCTCTGCCTCCCCACTCAGCCCAGCCCGGAGCGGCGAGAATGCACTGCCTACTCCAGCACTGGCATAAGGAACAGGACACTGTCACTATTCCAGGCGCTGGTACAGAGCCATGCGCTCCGTGAACAGGGGCACAGGGCTAAGGCACAGTCTCCCGCTACACTCAGACGCCAGGTGAAGTGAAATGAAAGTCAAGCTAGGTTACCCCACAAATCCACGGCCACGTTATCCTGTAATTCACAGGCCTCCAACACAGCCCCAGGCCATGGGGGCAGAGGTGCAGCTCAGTGGTAGAGCACTTGCCTGGGGAGCCCAGGGCCCCAGGGTCCACCCCCAGCACCCAAAAAGACCAAGTCCAAGTGTGCAGGTCAGGCAGCCGGCAGAGAAGGAAATCTCAGCCCTCCTGTGAGGCACCGGCCCCCCAGGCTGCCTACCCTGCTTCAGGACCAAGCCCTCTCAGCTGCCCTCCACACCGGTCACTCACTCAACAAATAACATCAGCTAGCATTTGAGAAGCACCTGCTGTGTGCACTGTTTTAAGGGCTTAGTGTAAATCACTCGTGGAATCTCACTGCCCTCCTTATGGTGGGGCACTTCTTGTTTTGGCTTTGCAGCCCTGAGGATGGAACTCAGGGCTTTCCCAATGAGCTACACCCCTGGCCCTTTTTCATTTTTCATTTCAAGACAGCATCTTCCTGAGTCACTAAGTTGACCAGGCTGGGCTCACACTCACCCTCCTCAGGCCTCGGCCTCCCAGAAAGCGTTCGTTATTATTAGCCCCCCTTTTCAAATGAGAAAACCAAGGCCCTTTCTCTGGGTTGCAGGGTGACAGCACCAAAGCTAGGATTTGAACCCATAATTCATGTTTTTGACCCCCCACACCTCCCAGAAAGAACTGACATGTTCTAGGTATTTCTCGAAGGTCCTCATGCTCATTACTTGATATGTCTCATGATAACCCTGTCAGGTACATACTGTTATTATCTTTGTTCACAAGTGATGAAATGGAGGCATGAAGGGCTATTATGTTCTGTGTCTAGGTGTTCCCCCAGAGCCGCATGCACTCATGGGGTGGCTTCTAGAGTGTGTGATGGATCCTTGATCCAATGCTGGGATTATGGGTGTGAGTGCCCTGCGGCAGGTACTCTACATCACAATGTAAGGGGAGGGAAGAGGGGCCAGCTGGCTGCTGGAGCTGCTGCTGCTCCCTTTGTGCTCTTTGCTCTGCCCTGAAAGGCTGCTCTGTCCTGTGCCCCTCTGCCTTGGAGCCAGCTGAGTATGGACTGAGACTTCCCTGACTGTGAGCTAAATAGACCTTTCCTTCCTTCATTTTGGGCGTCGGGTATTTGTCCCAGCAACGAGAGAAGAGTCACTGAGAACAAGGGGCAGGTAACTCACCTGGGCAGCACATCTAGGATCTGAACCTGGAGGCTGGTCCCGTACTCCACTGGGCTGCTACCACACTGCCACTGCCCCTCTTGCACAGCCACGGTGGCTGCAGGTGTGAACAGTGTCCCGGCCTGCCCACAGCTGATGCTCAAGTTGAGGAAGTAAGACTCATCCCCAAAAACTGAATGAAGCAAACCAACACGTGCATGCTGTGGAGTACTACTCAAGAATGAAAAGGAATACAAGCCACACTCTATGGCTGCATCTCAAAGGACACGAGGTGAAGTGAAGGAAGCCAGATGAAGGCTGCTTGACTCCGTGGACATAAAATTTCATGACATGTAAATGGATCCATAGTGACAGAAAATAAATTTGTAGTACTGGGTTTCGCAATAAAGAAATAAGCAAGCCTTGGGGGTGGTATAATTTCATTATTTTGATTATAGTGGTTTTGGTAGTCTACAGGGTCTCACTACACAGATCGGACTCGTAGCGATTATGCTGTTTTCAGCTTCCCAAGCACTGAGATTACAGGCCTGCCCCGCCACACCCAGTCTCAGTTGCGGGGTGGAGCCAGCACTGCACACGGGGGATGGAACCCCAGTTCCTGAGCCTTCCTAAGCAGGCACTTTAATCTGTTGAGCTATCTGGCCGGCCTACAGTGGTGATTTTATGGATATATGCATATGTCAAAATTCATCAAGCTGTGCCTGTTAAATATGTGCCGTGCGAAAAAAAAAAATGTGCCGTGTGAACACTACACCTCAATAAAGCTGTGTTTCAAATGAAAAAAAAAAAAAAGCTGCAGAAGTGTAAAAGATTTCACAAGATCTGGGTGCGCCCCATCTCACGGAGGTACATCTGTTAAACATGATAGCACCTGGTGGAGAAGAGGATTTGCCATGGGGCTGGGGGCCCTTGAGGCGCAGGAGAAGGAGGGGGAAAGTGGGGCGGGGCAGTGTCCCGGGCTTGCGCGGCAGGAGTCGAGCTCACTGTGCAGGCGCGGCCCTGAGGCCTTGACGCAGCACCTGCCTGCGAGGGCACAGGCGCTGTGGCTGCACACAGGGTGCAGAAGCGAGCCCAGACCGGCGGAGAGGAGGGAGTCGAGCAGGAAAGTGGTGCTACGGGAGTGCTGGGTTGCATGTCCTGGTTTTCCTTCTCTCTCATTAAATATGGACCTTAGACATCCTAACTCAAGAATAAACAACTTTCATGGCCAGGATTGCAGCACTTCCCCTGGGCTCAATCTCCAGCACCACAAAAATCAATCAATCAATCAATCAATCCCAGCGATTTTAAGTGTGCAATTCCACAACAGTGACCAAATCACCCCTTCTCCTGCTCCTTCTGCAGGAATTTCCTTCTTCCCAGGAAGCCTTGGTAAAGGCCACCCAAGGCTGGGCATAGAACTAAAAGCCGGTGGAAGCCTAGCCTAGCGCCAGAGGCCCCTGCAGGCCCGGCCGGGCTGTGCGGCAACGCGGCCAGCAGAGGGCGCGCCTGGCCCGGCCCAGGGCTGCGGCAGGAAGACCTGTCTCCCTCCAGGTGCCAGGTGGCGGCACAGAGCAGGTGCGGGAGCCTGCAGAAGTTCGCGATTAAATACCAATCCCAAAAGAATGCCTTGCGGAGAATAGGGGAGAGGAGAACTGACGTCTTAAGAGACCAAGGGAGAAACTCATCAGACATCACCCACCACCAGGCAGAGGATTATGTGGGAGACGCAAAGGAAACCCAGGCAGCCAGCCTGCGCCAGGGCGGAGGGGGCAGGAGGAGGCGCCAGGGCGGAGGGGGCAGGAGGAGGCGCCAGCCTCGGCCTGGGCTGCAGCCCCTCCGCCGAGCGAGGACAACCTGTGCGGCTCTGGGTCCCTCCTGAGCCAGCTGGGAGCGCTCACGCCGTCAGGGTGCGCTCTGGGAAGTAAACAAGAGCTATGGAAACTAGTAAATATTTTGCCCCTCCAAAGGAGCGACAATAGATTTATACCCCGCTTTATTTCCCTGAAGGAAGATCTTTCTGGGCTGTATTTTCCAGTTTTTAAAAAAATGCATTTAGTGGAAATGTTCTTTATATTAGATTTTTGTTCTTTCTCCACTTTGAAAGGAGAGGCTGCAGTTCCAGGTGGCTGGATGACATATTTGCTTTCAACTACTTAAACGATGTTCTCTGAATACCTAAACCGGCTGTGCTCGCTACAAAGCTTTTGATTCATTTCATGTTACTTGATTTTTTAAATATATTTATAAGAGTGCTTCAGCATCCCAAGTGTCACACTGCTTGGGCGGATCCTCATGCAACTCGAACGCCTATTCTAAGGCGTTGACTGAAGGCGAGTGCCAAGGAGAGATGGAGTCTCCGGGGCAGGGAGGGTGCTGGAGACACAGACTTTGAGCTAAAATTCACGAGCTTCCTGCTTTCTGGACACTGCAGACGCCTGACAAACTTCGAGCCAGAAGCACTTTGCAAACAAGCTCACGTGGCCTGTCAGCCTTCAGGAAGCAGGTCAGAGACCATCTCTGACTTGCTCTGAGGGCAAGCACCTCCCCAGCAGCAGCAAAATCCATCCAAAATTACCCCTGGGTGCCAGTACCATATCTAAATGCTACACATCATTTGAGCCGTGTGGGAGCCCAGGAGCTATACAAATGAGGGAGAGGAAGGTAAGGTTCTGCCTACTCATTTGGGGAATAGCATGGTACAGGCAATTATTTAATTTGGCAACTTGAAATATGGCAGTAGAATACGATTGGCCTTCCCTCCTGGCTCATCCAGTCAACAGTGAGAACAGATGGGGTCCACCAGGGTGATTCCCAACAGCTAAGGTAGAGCAGGCATAACCCACCTGCAGATGGCTGTGCTGGCCAAACCATCCAGCCTGCTCGGATTCATGTTGCCACCAAGGCCCCCAGCAGGGCAAGGACACTCTGGTGGTGAATGCCAGCCTTACCACATCATGCCATCTCCGCCTCGGTCTTCTCCTCTTGGGATGTGTGATACACAGAGCATGGGAGAGATGTGGATAAAATGACCCAGTGCCCGGCTTACAATGTCAGGGACAGCATAGGGTAGCCATGGACTCATCATTTTCTGTCCAGATTGGCCAGCTCGCTTTACCACCCGTTCTCCTCATTGTAACTAAGTACAAGAGTAAACCACCCGGCCTGGTCCACTAAGTGATAAAGGTCCCTGGGGGTTATATTGGAAACGCTAGGTTTTGAGTGCAGCCTACAATCACCAAACATTCCTCTCTCCTAGATGCCTAATGGGCTCCTACATCCGCCCTGCTTGGTAGAGTCATCGTAGGGCAAAGCAGAGGACCGTCATACACGTTTATTTGCATATGGGTGTACAAGGCCCTAGATCCTGCAATGTGCATGGCATCACCATACGAGGGAGAAGACAGCCATTTAGACCATGGTGTGGAAATCTGGAAAACATCCCTTCCAAGTGTATTCATTAACTATGAGAAAGCTTCAATTATTAACGGCCCAATGAATCCCAAGCAAATCCACCCAAAAGGGATGCAGCAACAGGCAATATGTATGCTAGAAAGAGCAAGATCTCTGGGGTCAGAGAGAACTTTAAATTCTCAGCCCAACTTCCAACTTCATTGCTTGCACACTGTCCGTGGGTGGGTTACTAAAACTCTTTACATCTTACTGAGATTGTAGAGCTCTTTAGGTCAGACAGGTTGCAGTAGCAGCACTCTTCGTCAATATTTGAGATGGGCGTGAGTACAGTGAAAATACTAAAATATGGGGCAATAAGAAAACTTGCTTAAGTGTGTTTAGCTGGTGTTCTTTAAACTTGCTTTGCCACAAGCAACTGTTAAAACCTGCAAAATATACCTTTGAAAAACAGGGAGAAAATAAAGAAATAGCGATCAGCATCACCAGGACCCACAAGATATCTGAATGCTGGCAGCGACCCGTGTGTACATTACTTCCCTTCTCTGTCTGTATCATTCTGTGTACATGAAACACAGAATATAACAATATATTGTTATATGACACATGAAAATAACAATAATAGTAATAATGTGACCATGTCATCTTGGTGTTTGATCTCACAGCTAGCATAAGACAGACCCACAATTTCACCCAAGATCTACAAAATCCAACATATAGTGCCACCTCCCCGCCTGCAGTGGCCTCCTGAAGTGTCACCCTGCTGCAGGAGTTTGGAAAGGCCAAGCGGAGGAACCACTGTGTGTGCCCATGAGATGCTGGGCTCCTACCTGATGCCGGGCTCCGTCCTCCCCCACACATTCCGTGCAGGCCTCCTCTGGGACACAGCTGCCCCCCAGTAGGACACGGTGCGGGGGGCAGAAGCAGCCTTCAGAAGGATGCTCCCCACAGGAGGTCGTGTTGCCGTCACACTGCCGGGGACAGCCGCGCTCACAGTGGCTATACACCAGGGACTGGGGGCACGCCATGGCTGCAGACAGAGGAGCAGTCTGTCTCAGTGGCAGCCAGGGGAAAATGGGAGCACAGCTGGCAGGTTGGGGATCATCAGGCAGATCTGCGGAGCAGGTGACCAGCCTTCCGATCCATCTCTCCATCTTCCATGGAAATGGAACTCTCAGCCGGGCACACAACCACCAGCACAGAGGCCACACTTCCCCACACCTTTTGCAGCTAGGCGTGGTCATCTAGCTAAGTTCTGGCCAGGAGGGAGAGGAAGCCTAACATCCTTTGACAGCCTCTAGAGATCTTCTAAAAGGCGTGTTCTTCATCCCCTCTCCCTCTTTCCCCAACTGCTGGTTTATTTGCGTATGGGTGTACAAGGATGCATATTTGTTACCTAGAGATCTACTTTAAACCTTTTGGAGGATCTAAACTTTAAACTTTAAACTTGGCAAAGCGAGTTTAAAGTAGAGATTCTGGCCCCAGGAAGGCCAGAATCCCCGCTCCCCTGGTCACGCACTCAACAGGGAGCCAAAGCCAACGCTAGTTACATGAACGTGTGTGTCCTTATCAGGTTATTGCTGCCTTTCTTTGGCACACAGACACATTTGATGCTTTTAAAGTCATCTTAAAATTAGTATTTCAGAATCCACAGCGAGGAAGACTTGCATCGGGAGAGAAGCTACAAAGGGATTCGCTCCTCCCTGGCGGGCAACTCCCGCAAGTGCTCCTGGGGCTGAGGAAAGTTTCCAAGGATGCGAAGCACAGAGGTTTTTCTCTGTTAACACAGTAAATAGCAGAGATGTACACAAAGAAGTCAAGGGAGGGTTTGTTCCCCGGTCCCGCATGCCACGCCAGCCCCACTGTGGGGTGCACTGAGCCAGCAACCGAGTCCAGGCATGATGGTGCATGCCTGTAATCCCAGCTTTGAGGAGGCTGAAAACAGGAGGATCACTGTGAGTCCAAGCTGTGTAGTGAGGCCTATGCCAAATACATTAAAAAAAAAAAAAAGTCAAGGGGCAGAGGAAGTGCCATCAGTAATTTAGAAAGTAACATTTGCCCCTCGATCTTCTGGCAGGTTGAAAGGAGGCAGCAGCATCCACACAGACTGAGAAGCAAAGCCCAAAGAAGCCCCAGGCACCTGGGCCGCTGCGCTGCTCGCAGGAAGCAAGGGGCCAAGGAGTAGGGGGGAGCCAGCCCCAGCCAGCTGAGCTGCCAGCGGAGGCCCAGGTCCTGCAGCTTTAAGTGGCGGCCGCTAAAACTCTGTGCTAAGGGCTCCCACAGGAGGCGCGTTCAGACTAGTGCCCCTCAACAAAACCAAGCACTAACTGGGTGCGACAGCACATACCTCAGTGCCTACATTTCAGGTGGGCGAGGCAGGAGAATCACAAGCTCGAGCCCACTCTGAGCCTCTTAGCAAGACCTTGTCTCAAAATACAAAACTATTTAAAAAGTTTAAAAGTGGTGGGTGGCCTGGGGATATAGCTCAGTGTGAAGGTCCTGGGTTCAATCCTCAGGACCACAAAAACAGTCAGCAATTAGTCACTAAAGTCAGGCTGCTCACGGTCTTGTCACCCCAGGCTCCTCTGAAGGCAGGAACTAAACAACTAAATGTGATTCAGGCTGAGATTCCCCACATTTTAAATAAGAAATTAATGTCACCTTTAATTTTAAAAACCTTACTTTAAGGGAACATTCTGGTATTTACAATTGAACAGTGTAGAGAGGTGTAGATCTAAAATGTGCCCCCAAAGTCCCATGTCCAGAGGTAGGGATTTGGAAGGTGACTGGGCCTTGGGGCACGAGGCCCAGAGCAGGTTAATCCATTGGTGAGCTCCTAACTGGAAGTGCAGTCAGAAGAAGTGGGTCCCCACAGGTGACCACAGGTGAATCGTCCGGCTCCTCCCCTGTGATTTTACTTCCTGGCTACCACGGACGGGGCGGCCTCTCTCCTCTGGACCTTCCCCTACTGTGCTGTTTTTGCCTAGCAGCCAGAGACTATGGACTGAGCCCCCTGAGCCTTTCTTCCTTTAAACTGTGAAAAATACAAATAGATTTTAGGTAATCTAAAGGCAAAATTCCACTCACACTTCAAAATCCTGCTTGGGTGCAGCCTATTCTGTGAGCTTTCACTACAGCTCGGCAGAACGGCAAATTCAGTGGGACTGGTTGCAGGTTTGTATTTATGGAGAAATAGGTCATTCTTTGATTTACATAGAAATACATTCAAAGTATTTATATAGCTACCAGGAATTACATGTTAAAGGAAATACAGGGATTTTTTTGTTTGTTTGTTTGTTTTTTAATGTATTTCATACAAGGTCTCACTACGCAGCTTGGACTCATAATGATCCTCCTATTTTCACCCTCCCTGTTGCTAGGATTACAGGTATGCACCACCACTCCCAGTTTTGGTGCCTGGCACAGCATACCCAGAGTTGGGGCTGGCATGGCATGTGGTGCCAGGGCTTGAAGCCTGGTCCCTGCACTTGCCTAGGCAGGCACTTTGTCTGCTGAACTATCTCTCCGACCTGGGAATTTTAATCTTCATTAGGCAGGTAAAAAGTATAGAGCTGAGTGAGCTCCCAGCGAGCTGATGCGCAGGACTTTAAGGACATATCTGGGGACTCACCACAGAACTCAGCCGTCCTCCAGTCAACACATACACCATGGGTCCGACAGAGGTGGGCGTAGGAGGCAATCACCTCACACACTCGCTCCTGGTGACAGCCATCCTGCTGGCAGATGGCATGAAAAGTGTCCGGGGAAAGGACCTTGTGGCACTCAGAAAACACAGCTGAGAGGAGCACCTGGCAGTGGGAGCTGCCAGAGACAGGGCACAGCTCCTCAGGGACCGGCAGGCACATCCGTCCTGGCTGCTGCACAGTCCAGTCCTGGATGAGCGTCTTCCAGTCCAGTGTGACCGAGCCATTCCTCAGCATGAAGCCATTGGCCCCTTTCTCTTCACAGACCCCTGGAGATACAAGAAAAGCTCAGCTGGACACTTAGGCATGACCCCCTGAGGCCAAGACAGGGCTGCTCTTCGTCATCGCCCAGGTCTGTAACTTGCTATGAGGCCCAAGACCCCTGAGACGCCACAGCAAGATTTACAAGGGAGATGGGAAGAGTGAAGAGTGTGTTCTTACCACAGAGACCGTGCATCTTTGAACCAAAGGTCTTGGGGCTGAGCTGCAGTTGGAATTCATTGTTTTGTGGCGTGAAAGTGAAGATGTGGCCGAGATGGTTGAACCTGACCTCATACATGATGGCACCATAGACACTGACTTCCATGTTCCTGCCTATGAAGGGGACAGGGACCAGTCTTCCATTCACGGCCACCTGTCCAAAGACGAAAAAGCAGTCAGTCCTGGAAATGAAGAGTTCTGGAACTTCACTCTTAGCCTCTTCCTGAAGTTCTGAGTGTCTACAGATAAATCAGACTCGACTTCAGTCTTGGCCATAAACCCTGATGCTTGTCAGCAGCTTTCTAAAAATAAAAGGGCTTCTCGGAGCTTGACAGGAGAACAGATTGGTAGAACACTATAGACAACCACGCACCTGCAGCCTGACAGCCCAGGGGTCACGGGGAACCGACATCCGTGCGACTCAAAGGGGAAGGGTGACCCCTTCAGCACAGGCTGGGAAAGTTGCCATCCTGCCAGCTCACAAGGGAAGAGTTCCTGGGAGCATCTAACAGAAATCTTTTGCTTCTTTTTATTTCTATGTGAGTTCCCAAGAACCTCTTTCTTCAGAGGCTCCACCATGTATCATATCAAATATATTTAAATGTCCTCGTATCCTGCGATGAACATAATTTTTGCTGTACAAATTTTGGAAGGGTTTTTAAAAATCACTTTGACTTTAATATTTTGGCTATGAGTTACTCATTTAATATATGACTAGCTACGATTTTTTCAGCAATTATTGTTCATATTTAGGAATTCTTGCAAAGTGAGAAAATCTAGCCAGCAAGTTGTTTTCACACAATTAAATATTTATGATTTCTAAATGAACAAGTAAAGAAGTTGGCATAATGTAACCTTTTGTAAACATTTAATCAAACATTTATTTATATCACTTTGGCACTTTCCTTTTCAAACTTTGGAGACATACATTTTGTTGAGGCCCTAAATATTTTCAAAGGCCCTGATTTAGGCCCTAAATATTTCCCTTTGGAAAGCTCATAGGCCTTAGGCACCGGGCTCACAATGCCGACCAGGAAGCAGCCCTGGTGCCAGCCTCAATTCTCTACCAGTGCCAGAAACTGGCACTAAATTCGTAATTTACTGCTGTCTAAAACTGACTCGCTCTTCCAAATCTGGGCCCAGAACAACAGGAAATCATGCCAAGGCAAGGAAAAAGCAATAAACTCTTCAAAAGAATGTGGTACTTGACAAGCCAAGCAGACTATGTCCCTAACAGCAGGACTAGCTGAAACCAGCGGCCCCCAGCTCCAGGTGGCTTCCCTGGAGTGCTGTGGCTTCCAGGGGACCCACAGAAAGCACCTCTCACCTCCATGTCACTGTGGAGCTCAACTGAGAGGCCCTCGTGCTTGACCTCAATGGACCTCATGCAGGTTGGGCTCGGCCCAGGGCTGCAGGCACCATTATGTAGCACCACCTCCAAGTCTTGCTCTTTGCTTTGAAACAAGACATAGGAGCAGCTGCCGGTCAGCTTGAAGCTTGTCCCATCGAAGGCCACAATGTGCCGAGTGGAGCTGCCCATGCACACACCTGGGTGGGGAACAGCAGAGGGTGGATGTGACATTCTCCAAATACTCCATCCTAACAAAGTGTCATATCATAGTGATATATGTGTGCCTATGTTTATATCAGCACAGTTTGTGATAGCCAAATCTTGGAAACAACCAACATGCCCATCACATGTAGAATGGTTGAAAAAGACATGGTATTTTTATACAGTGGAGTATTACTCAGCTATAAAGAATGATAAACTCAAAGCCTTCATATTTAACTGGATACAACTTGAAGATATACTTATAAGTGAAATAAACCAGACCCACGTGTATAAATTTCGTGTTGTCTCCCTAGTATAAGAACTCAAAAGAGGAAATACATATAGAAAGGTACAACACAAATAAA